>JALRMI010000275.1:0-40746 GCA_026120165.1 Leptosphaerulina australis
TGTTCAGAGTTGATATTCGGTCGAGGTGCATGGTGGGGGAGAGAAATAGCGGGGTTGTCGGAACATACGGGGTGTCGGAATTTATGGTGCCCGACTTAACGCGTGTGCGCATGTGTGCAAGCAGAGCTGTCAGCAATCAAGTAAATTCACATCTTCACCTTCACGCGTTTACTCAATAAGGCACTGATTAATCCCTAGACAGTCAATCGCTAAGTCTAAGGAACAATCGGTTCAAATATCACTCTCCAAACTCCACTCAATTGACGGTTGATAACACGGTGCGTGAGAATGTGAGGGAGAGAAAGAAAAGGCGGATCAAATAATTTAATGTTTTCAAGAAATAGATTTGGCTAGAACAACACCATCCATTCTTGCTAAGAGCAATGTTAGAGGTGCAACCGAGACCCTGTATCGCAGTCTTCGGCGTAACACTCGAAACACCAGATTATACCTATACAGAACACTAAGCTACAACAGGCATCAAGGCAGACAACATGTTGATACTTTTTGGTGAAGGTGTGTAATACTTGTTTGTACGTGCCCGGCGTTTTGGTGTTCGTCATGATCGCGACGTTGGTAGAGGACTACCACTACCACCTGTTGAGCTTGAGTCCGAACCCTTACTTGTGGACCTAGTTTTTGATGACTTGGTTTTGGTTTAGGGCTGCAGTTTGGCCTTGGATTTTTGCATTAGATTTTTGCATTGGATTTTGAGTTGAACTTTTCTCCGTTCATCCCTATACCTGGATCCTGAATCAGCTTGATGCTGTATGCGGTCCATGCCGATTGCCCGTTTGATGTCAAGTATTGATCCAGACATCGGAGAAAGCGATGTGCCTAGCCTTTCTCTGATTTCTTTCAAACCAAAAGCAAAGCCTTATCTTCCACTAAGCTTGTTAGTTGCAGGTAGCCAGCTTAGGTTTCACTACCCTCCCAAGCATCCGGTCTCAGCTTTTGCTCTGCAGCACTCTGCAACAGAAACTTTTTCTTCTACTCTCGCATGGAGAAAAGGAAGACAAGACACACCCTTACTAAGAAGTTGCTCACACAAGAACTACCTCCGCTTTAGTGCCTCGTGCGTCCCGAATACCCTATGGGAGGTGATAATGTATGCAAAGGCAACTGCCAAATGTACCGGGACTGTCGGAATACTGATGCATCACATCACAACCCTGGGAATATGAGCTAGTACCCTTCGGGACTAGCTCTAGTACCCCCGCGGTACATATTCCATCCCCGACAGACAGTAGACAACAACGAATAAGAGACCGCCTACACATGTACTGACGATTGATATATCGATGAGCACGTACGTTAAAGCCCTGCCAACAGGGACGTTGATATATCACCACCACCAATACTATTACTACTACTACTACTCGGCTCTTGCTCTGGACGAGCCGTTATTGTTTTTTCATCTTGACTGTGCGGGTACCACTCTTTTTGGTAATGATATAAGCAAAATAATTTCATTGTTGAGAAACGTGGCTGCAGCCCAGGCCAGTGGAAGTGAGTTATGTCCCATTGACTTTGCAAGCGTAAGGCTCCTCAAGCGCAGGATAAAAGGGAAGCTGTCGGTACAAAAATGTGTTACGTTCACTTATCTCTGCATGAGTGCGCTAGTCCCCTTGGGCCTAGCGACACCTTGGGGGTAGCACATAGTACATAAATCAAACCTGTGCCTTTGTTACGCTTATAACTATTGTTGGTATTATTAAGAAGTGACAGGTCACTTTTGGCCGTATTGGGTATCGCGCGGATCACGGAAATGGCATCCCGCAGTGCATAAGTATACGGCCACGTCCAACATTGAGAGGACGAAACCAAGAATCTGAGCCTACAACCGGCAAGCTAGTAGATGACCTAGACGTCACTGCTAGCCCTTGCCACGTAGGAGATTCGCGGTACAGCTCTATACAATCTACCTGCATCTTTGCGCACCGTAGACTAGCGTTCCGCGACATCTACGGGCAGTCGATTAACAGCGTCCATTATACCTTCCCATTTCACTGGCGAGTATACCGACAACTATCAATCGAAACAGAATTTAGATCTCCATCACCCGTACATGTACGTAGTCTTTCCAATAAAAGCCTCCAATCTTGTAGAAATCAACTCAATCAACACAACCTACAGCCACTTTTAGCCTGATCAGAGCTCTTCGTTACGTATCCATACTACTAACAATGGTGCTAGTTTCTTAACATTCATTTTCAATGTCAAGAGGGTACGGGATTCCGTTATGAATTGATACCTACAAACCCATGTTGAGCACTCAACACTATGCCTTTTAGCTACATTTGTGTACACCAGATATTGATGTGAGCTCAAGAGATCGACCTTTTCAAGTGGAGCTTTAACTGGTGTCATACTGGTTGAGACGGTGAGGTTTGATTTCAAGGGGGCGCATATGTTGTTCTTGTTGGAATAGCGTGACTCGATTAGGCTAGCGCACCCAGGGGACGCGCCTTATCTCAGTAGATGAGGGCTTACCCCTCCATAAAAAGAGATAGAGAACATCACAGAACAATACAATCGGAGTAACACCCAAAAAGCGCACACACGTGTGTAATGAAGTCCTGCCAACAGTTCTGGACATTACGTCAAAGACTGCGGGCCATTCCTCGCTTGGATCATGTAATTCTGCCTGCCTGTACGATAATAAAATTAAAGAAATTCCCAATAATACCGGTGTGCAATCACGATAATATTGCTTGCTTTGTGCAATGATATCTATTCACTTCATGAAACATTGCTTTCCGCCAGCTATGTAGGATTGAGTGAATTAATTTACATCCTATATAAAGGCCTCCCTTGGGGTATGTGGACGGGTCAAGCTCGGTACTCAAGTCTTCTACTGCCTGAGATGACCTGTTCGATTGTATGGGTTGTGCGCTAAGTGGCGACTATCTTGTACGTAAGTTCTGTCACCAGCTCACCACCCCCGCAAAAAAAAACTCGGACAGTTTCTGCTGACATAACCACTCTATCAAAATGCTCGTCTCTTAGGACTGACCATACAAAATTGCATCATGAGCGAACACCCCAAGCTCTATTGACTTACTTCAAATTGCTTGAGGCTATTGAAATACTGAATTATCGTATCGCGGCCGATTTTTGTATTATTGTTAAGTTACCAGAGGCTAGTTTTGCACCGAACTTTTGGGTGTCTATACACTTGCCTACAACGATAGGGCATCTCATCGATCCTCTCCTGCACCATTTCCTGTCGAATTTGGCTTCACTCGTATTGGAGAGCTGCCTTGAGCTCTACGATTGATGTGATCTGGTGTAATTGTTGTGTGACTCGCTCTTTGATGATGTTCCACATGCTCTCAATAGGATTGAGATCGAGTGAATTGGCGGGATGGGAGAGGCTCGCTACACCACGATCATACCTATAGGCTGCCGGTAACGAGTTGGGATTTCGAGTACCATGGTTTGATTCATTATCCTCTTGCAAAAACCATTTGTATCGTCGATCTACAGGCACGTCAGGCCTGAGCTCATCAGAGCGGGCTACCATAGACAGTATTTTGGGAGAAACTTCTCTACATAATACGAGGCTCTCATAGAGTTTCCAGGCTTAAGTATCACTGGCTCACGCGATTTCTCCGCCTCTCATATGCGGATACGGACCTCCCAATCGCCAGGTCGATCTGTGGCATGGCGCCTTCGAGGCTTTGGTGGAGGCTTTGGAGTAACGTGATCGTCATGTTCGTCGTTATAGAAGGTTAGCTCAGCTGCCCGTTCATAATGGGTGACCCAGGCGGCAAAATGGACAACGTTGGCACTTTTTTCTGGCTGTGTAATGATGTTTTGAGGTGCCGAGCGCTTATCAAGTACACGCAATATCCACTCAGCTGAGAAGTCATCAAGCGCCATATGAGCTTCGTCCGTAAACTTTACTCCATCCAGAAGCCTATAACGGGTTGATATTGGTTGGTTGCGCGGTAAGTTTGCCTCTGGGAGGCCTGTGGGTCGATGATGGCTTTCTGAGTTGAAGCTGGGAACATGCCAGCGCCAGCCCGCGTGTGCAGTGCTCGTTGCAAGTGCAATAGCTCGCCTCAATACCAGAATTGACTAACTGAGTTCTGAGAGGTTAGCGACGAGTTTCTTGTTCAGCATTGAGCAGTTGCTAAAGCTGCTCATCTGTGATCTTCAAGGGCCTCCCAGAGCCTTGAGATCCACGTAAAAGCTGTTTTTCAGCCCTCCCATCGTGTCGGCGAGCTGCAATATCCCCAATCTCCATCCTACAAGTAAGCCAATCATATGCGGTTGACTTTGGAATGTTGAGCTGTTTGAAGAGCCTGAGGGCGGGCGTTGGCTGGGTATCGTTCCGGTGATCCCACGCGTAATAAAACCGTGAACGAGTAGGAGTGTCAGCATATTGCTTACCAGAGCCCAAGGGCAGTACTTCACGGTTACGCAGGCGCATCTTTTATTAAAAAATACTCGGATTTGGTTGTGTCATGGCTGCTTGAAGTTGAGTATAGACACGTTGATTCGCGCGCGGGATGGTTATGTCAGTAGAAACTGCCCGAGTTTTTTTGTGGGGGTGGTGAGCTAGGTAGGGTGTGTAGGGTCTAGCCGACAAACGGCACCCGCGGACGGACCTGCACTTGGCGGGTCAACCAACTTCTCCGGTGTCATCATTGTTTGCCATCATCTTCTCTTTCTAACATCTACTTGTCAAGATGATTGAATCATCGTGAGGAAAGAAAGCCAGGCCCGAAAAAATGGCACGATCGAGATGGTTGGCGTATTTGACGCAACAGAGCGAAAAACCGCCGGCTATGTTGAAGCTCAGAAGCTCAGATGGCTTTATCATCGGAACCGTGGCGTTGGCAGTCTTCACGGTAAGTGAAACCTCTACTAGATATCTACTCTGCTACCAATACCATTATGTGTCATAACAAATGCTAATTTCAAGTAGGACATGTTCCTATATGGAATCATCGTACCTGTTATCCCCTTTGCTTTACAAAGTCGCAGCGATGTTGAACAAGACAAAGTGCAGTACTGGGTATCTGTCTTGATCGCTATCTATGGAGCCTCACTGCTTGCGTTCTCCCCTGTCTGTGGTTGGCTTGCAGATAGGGGGTCATCTCGTCGTTCCCCACTTCTCCTTGGGTTACTTGCGTTGTTGGGTTCAACAATACTTCTTCAGTTAGGTAATTCAACAGGTATTCTCATTGCGGGACGAGTTCTACAGGGCGCCTCAGCAGCAGTCGTGTAAGTATATGAAGATCTAATAAACCTTCTGGACTAATCAAGTGTAGATGGGTGATTGGTCTTGCATTGCTGGCTGACACTGTGCCTCAAGGGAACCTCGCACAGGCTATGGGCTACGTGAGCCTGGGTATGTCACTAGGCATCCTCACAGCACCCTTGCTAGGCGGTGTTGTATTCGACAATGCAGGTTACGATGCTGTCTTCGGCATGGCATACGGCTTGATCGGGCTGGACATCATACTGCGATTGTTGCTTGTGGAGAAGAAGGTAGCTGCAAGGTGGGACTCAACCGTTGAGGTTCAAGCGAAAATAGCAAAGGATTTGCCCGAAATCGGAGCTGCACTTACATCCATGGGACCTGAAGTAGTTGACAAAGAGAAAGGTCTTCCGGACGTGTCCGGGCAGTCAAAGACATCTGGTTTACCTGCAACTACATTCCTACGAGACCGTCGGCGCGACCGCCTTCCACCTGTCCTGGCACTGTTATATTCTCGCCGACTTCTTGCTGCCCTTTTCTGTGCTCTCATCCAGGCAGCACTCCTGACATCCTTCGACTCTGTGCTCACAATACATGTTGCCAGCTTGTTCGGATGGACATCTACAGGAGCAGCACTGCTTTTCCTGCCGATTGTTATCCCAAGCTTTCTCGCTCCAGCCTTTGGTTGGTTCAGCGATAGGTACGGTGGGAGATACCCGGCCACCCTGGGGTTCCTCGGTGCGTGTTCTCCCTTAATATGTCTACGCTTTGTCGATAAGAACACGATGAACGACAAGGTAATCCTTTGTGCTCTACTTGCACTTACCGGGTTTTTTCTTGCTCTTACTTTCCCCCCAATCATGGCTGAGATATCAGGTGTTGTTGAGGCGAAAGAAAAGAACATGCTTGCAAGTGGTCGTGCTGGCTTCGGACCCGGGGGCGCCTACGCTCAGGCGTACGGTCTATTCAACATGGCTTTCGCAGGTGGATGTATGATTGGGCCATTATTAGCAGGTTTTATTGTCAAAGACAAAGGCTGGTCGGTTATGGCCTTGGTTTTAGGGATACTGTCGGCCATTACATCTGTACCTGCCTACCTCTGGTTAGGCGGATGGTTCTGGAGAAGGAAGCAAGCAGAACAAAGATAGATTCAACCAAGGTAATCGGCTTTAACTGCTCTATTTGACGTCGATCGAATGCTCTTGATAGAGTATAAGTAACGCGTCACTAGCTTGCCCCGAAATCGATCTTGTCAATTTCTTTCCGCACCTTGGCTTCGCTGCTGACGACTTTTTTGGCCACAGTCTTCCATTCGAGGTTTGTCTCACCTGTAACTTATTCTGCTAAATCATCAACTATGACAGAAAGTGACTTGCCGTTCCTGTTCCTGATGATCCTATCAATGATGAATGTATCAATATCGGCAGGAGTCGAATGAAAACTTATATCAGTAACTGAGTCATGCCGAGCTGCGGCGACCATGCTGGGTTGCAATGTATCAACGGTAGCAAGACTGCTTTCAGAGCCCTCGGCGATGTGTACAGTGTCTTTCTTCATGTTAACTTTAGCGCCTTTGATCGTCGCCAGGTTGAATGTTGTCTCAACGCTAAGGTTCCTTGGAATGAGAAGGGGCCATTCCATGACCATCTAAAGCCCTGAATTGAGTGTAAATCTCAGATATGCACTGGCCTTTCCAGTGAGTTCGACATCAATAGCCCTGGTTTCATCGCTCTGGAAGATGTTGGTGGTTTCATCAAGAAGTCCAAGAACCAGAGATTTCTCAATGAAGTTGCCTAAACTCATAGAACTATGGAAAGTTGTGGTACTTTAATCATCTTCTATTACGTTGTACGAACAGCCCCTTTATCATATGGCAGGGAAGGAATAACAGGCCAAACGCAAAACTCAGTGTGAGGCACTCACCCACGTATGGTTCCTCGCCTGCAAACTAGTGAAATGTCTGCTCATACCAGCCCTCGAACGGGTTTTAGTGGGAGCCTAGTGGATCGATCGCCTTCACACTCATTATAGGCGTATGGCAAAGTACAGGTCTGGTACCCAACACAACAGCAGTAGCGACTCCAAGTGTAGTGTAATCAGGAGACCATACGTCACGTGCATGATCAATTACGATATTTGGGCTTCCTGCGATACCCTCGAACACATCGGCAAGATGGCCATCAAAAAAATCATCGGACCGAAACTCTTTTGTCCACATTGCGTAAATGTTTCGATTCTGTAGTTCAGTTTGCGACGAAATTGATCCGACGAAGATCTGACCGCCCAGAGGCAAACGTGATTACGATCAATACAAGCCGTCGAATAGAGAAATTTGCTCCCTCTAAAACTCCGGTTGGTGAATTTGGCGTCCGATTGCTCTCCTATCCTGCTTAGGAAAGTGACTCGAACGTGTTGTCGTAACGAGGTCTGTCTGGACTGCTCTAACACACCAGATGCTAAGTTCTTAACGCGGCAGAGCGCTACCAAAACGCTTAGCCAGGGGCCTCATCACTGATTTGACCTACGATCCAAGGCGAGGAGAAACGTGTCATTATGGTGAAAATGGACATACAAGGTGCCTTCGACGCTTTACTCAAAAGCCACCTCTTCAATCATATGATTTTTCGGATCATTCATCTCTGACAGTCAAGCGTGTGAGGCTGGGCTGAGAAACCACACTCAGTTATCTCGTTACTTGTGATACTCCACAGGGCCTGCCACTGTCACTAGTGCGGTACACCCGACACCTTGCTTGAGTACTGAATCTAGACCCAATTCTATGATTTGGGTCTAGATTCAGCATCTTCTTCAGCAACTAACATCTCTGAATGGCATCAAGCTGCCGTTTCTTATTTGTAGCGCAAGCACTCATGCAGACAGTCCCACACCAATCCTCGCATCTCCAGCTCCTAAGTGGCGAAAGCGCTGCAGGTAGAGCTAGAGCCCTTATCGCTGAACTGCAAGCAATATTTTAACCTCGCTCCTGTACTTTGAGCCGTCTCGATTCACCGGTACAGCTGAGCGGACCTCACATCCCTTCATCTACATCATAGGTTTGGTCTTTTTCTTTGGCCAGGGTGTCCTAGGTGTGCTAAATTATACCATATGTAAGCTACTCCTACGTTGACCCTGTCATCTCTTTACCTTTGGGCCACAATGCACATATTTTCAAATGAACTAAGAGGTTAGACAGAAAGCCGCTCGATCAATGCCTTTCACAATGTGTCCCACGCATGCTTTTTATCTTATATACAATCATATAAACTTCTGCGACCTCAGATGTTGATCTAACGTACGACAGCACAACATCGCGAACATTTCCAATGAGAGTCCTACTAGCGACGGTGAAGTGCTGGTCTATTCCAACTGAAAGAGAACAATCAATGAAGTTTCAAAGACTATGCCTGCAGAAGATAGAGGAGAGAACTTGCAAAAGGAAGACTATACCGTAGGTTAGATCTGTGCTATAACTTCGGAATAAGTCGCAGCTCAAGTTTCCTCGACAAAAAGCACGGCTGACCAGAATATGTACATTCCCATGACAACAACGATTACACGCTGGGCAGAATTGGACAACATAATGTGGCCATAGCTGTTCTGCCTCATGGCCAATATGGTATTTCCTCTGCAACCAAGGTAGGGACGGACATGCTACACAGCTTCCCCAACACTAAATTCCGGCTGATAGTTAGCATTGGTAGCGGCGCCCCAACTCTCAAGCATAACATCCGTCTGGGTGATATCGTGGTCAGTGCCCCACGTGATGGGAAGGGCAGTATGCTTCAATACGACTTTGGCAAAACTATCCAGGAACAGAGCTTTCAACACACAGGCTTCTTAAACAAGCCACCAGCGATCTTACTAGTGGCGGTCAATGGGCTGATGGCGGAGTATGAGTACGATGGTCATCGGCTAGAGGAGGCTATCAACTCAACAGCATTCTGCAAAAGAAACCAAGAATACGAAAGACATACAAACGATCTGATCGAGAAAGCAATAGGCTATACAGGTCTACAGTCAGGCACCCTTTAAGCGGTTCGCAAGACTGTACCGTAGTCTGCGGGAACAATTTGTCAAATCTGAGGCAACGGAATGAACGAGCTGAAGATGATGACAATCCAGCAATCCACTATGACCTGATCGCTTGAGCGAACCAGTTGATGAAGGATGTTTTGCTTCGCGACAAGCTAGCTGGGAAGAGCGGTGTATTGTGCTTTGAGATGGAGGCGGCAGGGCTAATGAACCACTTCCATTGCCTAGTCATTCGAGGGGTTGCGATTACTCCCACACCCGCAAGAACAATAAGTGGCAAGGATATACAGCCATGAAAGCGCTGTATACGCAAAGGATATACTCTGCCGCATTTATCTAAACAGAGTTAGTTAGCCTACTGATTGCGATAAACATTTTGTTAACACTACAAAGGTCGGGGATGACGTGAAAAAAATTCGTCGCGATGTCCAAGACGCAAGAGATACCATACGAGATGTATCATCTGAGCAGAGACAAGAAAAGATAGAACGGTGACTATCTCCCCCGGATCAATCAACAAACTACCACAAGGCCTTACAACAACGTCGGGAAGGTACAAGGCTCTGGATCTTACAAAGCTCCGTGTACCTTCCACGGAAGAAACAGCGAATCTCCACTATGTGGCTTTATGGCATATCTGGCTGTGGCAAGACAATTCTTAGTTCTACCATCATTGGAGATTTGGAGAACACCATTCCTCCGGACACACTTCTGTACTTCTACTTTGATTTTAGCGATGACCAGAAACAGACTCTGAACAGAATGGTGTGACTCCTTATTAGCCAACTCTACTGTAAGGGTGGGAATGCGCGGAAGCAACTGGATTCGCTCTTCGCCTCCTGCGAAGATGGATGTCGTCAACCAACACACGAGTCGCTTTGTCAAGTTCTCTTGCAGATCATAGACCCCTTGGAAGACTTGCGTATTGTACTAGATGCTCTTGACGAGTGTCTCACGCGGACAGGGCCACGAACCAAGGGATTGCTTTCATGGTTAAGAGACTTGCTAGGCACAGAGCAAAAAATGCCCACCTCCTTGCCACAAGCCGGCCTGAACAAGATATTCAATTGATATTGAGCGAAATTGTTTGTGAAGAGCATATAATCCCTATCCAGAGCGATCTTACTTCTGAAACAGGGCGCCGACGTAGATGAGCAAGGCGGATATTATGGAAATGCACTCCAAGTCGCTTCATTGGGAGGCTACTGATCGAGAAGGGTGCTGATGTCAATGCCCAAGGCAGGTACTACGGGAATTCACTTTAAGTTACTTCATTTGAAGGCCATGGGCAGATAATGAAGGTACTGCTTGGCAATGACACTGGGGTTTATGCCCCGGGCGGACGGTGCGGCAGTGCTATCCGCGCGGATGCATATAACGGACATGGAAGGATTCTGGATCTACTGATCTCAAACTGGAGCATCTCATCGATGCATGATTATTATGGACGGACAATCCTTTGTTGGGCCGCGGCTGGCGGCAATACCTCTACCGTAGAAGCAGCTATCAACCAGCACACCATTGACACTCAGATCGCCGACTGTTTTGGGCGAAAGCCTTTCTGGGTAGCCACAAAGAAAGACCATAGAGCAGCACCGAAGCTACTTTATGAACATGGCAGGGAAACGGGCACTGAGCAAGAAGCATGATTTGGGAACAGCAGCCATGAGTCGCTTCTGGATTGCGATGTCTGCACATTAAGCATTCAGACGACTGCATATCATTAATGTGTAGTTCTCTAGTATTCTCATAAAAGATAGAAGAGAGTAAGCAGAACAGGTTTAGTATTGAAGTTTTCTTTATATCTACAATAATCGACGAGTTGTGTCTGTTTTGCTAGTTTGGAGGGGTTCAAAACCTTAAAATCTAGTTTAACTTCATGTCTAAGCAAGAAACTAAGAATCTTCTCTATCAAAAGCTACTCTGTCTAAAATTTTCTTTCTTGTGTGAGAATTTTAGAGAATTACACATCCTGTCTGTACAAACACATGTGTTATATTCACTCTTCTCTGCATGAGCGCGCTAGTCCCCTTGGGCCTAGCGACACCTTGAGTAACAGTACATGAGTCAAACCTGTACCTTTGTTATCGACATAGCTATCCAGACAACAAAATTCAAGTCTCTATCACCCGTACATCTACGTAGTCCTCCCAATACATCTCCTTATTCTTTTAAATAAATAAATAAATAATCTGGAATTTTAAGTGCCACCGAGCGCTATATAAGCGTGCTGACACTGTAGAGACTACATTACTTTTTTAAGGGCAAACAGAGCTGCTGGCTACACCTACAGCTTAGAAACATCCTTATTCTATCCTTTAGCATTCTCTGACCTCACACTTACCCTTTCTCGGCGCCGTCGCGCAGGCCAGGCTTGGGTTGTTCACAACGGAACATTAGTCAACAGCTCCTTACCTTGCCCGCTTACAGCGTTCCACCTTGTCTGTGCCGCCTTGATATTCAGGCTGCGGGGGAGTATGGCAACTCCTAGGCGTTGTTGAAGGGTGCCCAGTCCCCTGTGTCTGTGGCTTCGAAGGATCCGCTGGAGCTTGTCCTGCGTTGTTTTGCCGGCCTTGATAGACTTAAAGACCTCCGCACCCTGTTTCTGTAAGTCCCTTACCTTTTCTGATAGCCTACCTTTATTCTTGTCCTTTGTCGTCTTCTCTTTAGTGGACGCTGCTGGCCCTTCTGTCGCTTTGACGTGGGAGCTGCCTGGAGGAGGTCTTGGCAGCGGAAAACTCTGCTTTTGTGTTATCGCGCCCTCCATACTGCTCTCTATTTAGTGCAGCGTGGTGAGTTCAATAGTTTTCTGTGTTCCGGTTCGATTGGTATGCCTCTTGGGCAATTTAGACGATTTCCATAGAATGGTGTTCTCACATCTCCTTATTTTGTAGACTTGGACTTTTGAATACTAAACTTGAGCATTTTATAACCCTTTTTGTACAAGAGTTATAGATCTAGCAATTTTCTAGAACTTTAATATTGTTGGTATAACTGCAAATTGTACTGTGATAACAGTACGATAAGACGTGTCTCTCGCACGGAGGAGAGGAGGACAAGATACACCCCTGAAAAAGGAGTTGCTCACGCAAGACCCGCCTCCGCTTTAGCGCCTGGCGCGTCCCCAATACCCCATGGGAGGTGATAATGTATATAAAGGCAATTGTCAAATGTACCGGGACGTTAATATAATACTATTACTACTACTACTACGATAAGACGTGTCACTCCTTGGCCCGATTGGGTATCGCGCGGATCGAGCATGAGATAACGCTGCGGTGCATAAAGATACGGCCGCGACCAACATTGGAAGGGCGAACCCAAGAATCTGAACCTACAACCGGCAAGCTAGTAGACGACCTAGGCATTACTGCTAGCCCTTGCCACGTAGGAAATTCGCGGTATAGCTCTATACAATCTACTCTCTTGATCCATACATCCTTCATTTTCATACCTACCTGCATCTTTGCGCACCGTAGACTAGCGCTCCGCGACATCTACGGGCAGTCGGTTAACAGCGTCCATTATACCTTCCCATTTCACGGGCGGGTATACCGACAAATACTGAAGGGTTTCTCTCAGGATGCTCGGGAGAAGATATAAATCAACAAGCTACTCGCTTTTGCTGTTTTTCCTAGTAAAAGGTGCGCATCACGAGTCAGTGCACGGTACCCAATATGGTTACAGAGCCAAGGTGTCAGTTTGTGCCGTATAAGTGAAACCTGCAAAAGCCCAAGCCGCCGAGTTAATTGACTTGACTGTTGACAACTCTGCGTATCGCAGAGTAAAATAGCGCTGAGGTTGGAACTGGCCAGATGCGATAAGACGCATCTCAGCAAGCCATATCCTAGCGTATATGTCATGAAGAGCATGCGAAACTTAACACTCTAAATACAACCTGAGTCATTATTATCAGCCTTACCTTCTCGTATCGTCGCCATAATTTCACCTCGACTCCCAAATACAGAACGGTGCAAGGTGTAAACGAAGCGCACCACCCACAACTATTACCTTTCTCTCATTAAAAGTGCATCACAAACTTCCGAGCATCGCACAATATCCCATTCACATGCAATTCTCGTACCCTAAATAATCCGTGCAGTGATCCAGTCGGCCGCCTCTTCACAAAGCGCTACATGATGACCTGGTCATCGATCTCAACTAACGGATTGCATGCGGCGTTTGGGGGATTGGTCTAGTACCACAAGGTCCGGAGTGAACAATGCCGCCCCAGTTCTGGACTTCCCCATGCGGTACCCATCAACCCCACTACCAGCGCTCCCGCTGCAATGATCGACCGGCATGTGTGTGATACGGGGTTGCTTTATTCACCAAAAGCAATCCGCTCGAGCTTATTTACCCGAACCAAGCACGCCCATACTTCTTGATGTTTCTTCATTTCATTGAATGTAGCTTCAGGCGTTACGCTATGTCACCGGGACACAGTGTTCAGCCTTACTGTAGGCACAAGCAGCTCTAGCAAGGAGGTGCACGGCTAAACGAAGTCCAATGCAGAGCACGACATCTGCCTTTAGTGGCTCTACGCCGACCAAACCTTTCATGAGATCTTCAGCATTCGGCTCTCAAGCTTGTTGTGAACTGTATGGGCTATGGACAAGTCAATATATACCAATGTATATCTAAAGCTGGGAGGACAGCATGAGAATACCAAAAGCAATTTGCAGTAATCATGTCGATTACCAAGCGTTGTTGGCGAGTATTGATACTTATTGGAAACCTAATCTGCAAAAGTTCTCGGGCCAGGGGCTAGTTTTGGGCTACGGGGTATTATAGCATTTCTACCTGAGATGTACATAGGGGGATATTGCACCGAAGCTCGCCATACAACAGGGGGATGGTTCTATCTTCACAAGGCTTCGGGTGAAATATCACCAAATCTTAGTCGAACGAACCGACATCGCCCCCATCGTCTGCCAAACTTCTGAGTTAATGTTATTAGCGCTCATGCAAGTGTGGATGTCCTGCTGTCTTATTGGGCGCCAAGGACACGCACCGATGTCGCCATTCCATGGCACAATTGCGATCTCTCAATCCTCGCTTTGCACTTGTGGCAACAAAGACTATCAAAACTGTTGGCGGAGACTCTCCACTGTCGAATGTTTGCTAGTGCGAATTGTATGAAATCTGGGGATTCTTAACTCATAGATGTTACTGCCGGTTGTCATTATAATTCCATGCATCTCAGGTACGGTGCGACTACACAACGTGCTACGCAACTGGCCAATCAATCTACCTGTATCTCACATGATGTAATTTATCGACACCTTCCGATACGACTTCGGCTTGTTTTGCAGCCCAGGCCTCACAAGCTCAGTGCCATGTCCAGCCCAGACTTCTAAATGTCTTGTCCTCCGCTTATCCTCTGCCTGAATTTTTTACGCTCGCAGAGCACGCCATGACTGTTTGCGAGACGTGATTGAACGAAATTATATACTTCGACCTCGTCTCCCACGCCAAGGAATGAAATGCCGCTTCGACGAGCGCCGCCTTCTTGGACGCACCGAACCATAACGCATGAGGCGTTGCCTTCCGGCGAGGATCTGGAACCTTGCAGTCTCTTTCGATGGGTACATGAAATATCTCCACGGGGAGCAGTTTTGCGATCGGTATAAGGGCAGACCTATCCTCACTCAGGCCTCGAATATACATCTTTGGACGAATTTGGGCAGAAAACAAGCTGTGCCCTTCTTTCTACAGCCGCATATCAGCCTGCGTGTCTGGTCTTTTGAATTCGCCTTGTCGCGATTGAATCTTCGGGCAAAAAAACCCTGCCACTGCCAGTGATAGGAAAGCATTGCCAACATGGCATCAGCTGCGCGCGGCGTGGCCAAGGTACTTGGTATCAACGTCGACTACCGCAAGGAGGCAGATCCACTCGAGAACTCGGCTGCGTTATCAGTGTCTTCGGTCGACACGTATGTCGAGCAAGAGCCTACTGCTCTGGAATGGCTCTCCAAGTTTACGCCTTCATACACAGCCTTTAAACGATACTTGCGCAGCTTGTTCCCCTTCCTCGATTGGATCTTTCACTACAACTTGACATGGCTCTTCGGTGATGTCATCGCTGGTAAGTCAATGCATGATCATGCCGGAGAGATTGAGTACTGACATATCTCAGGTGTAACTGTTGGGTTCGTTGTAATCCCCCAGGGGATGGCATATGCCCTACTGGCAAAACTGCCAGCTGAGTATGGATTGTACACCAGCTTCGTCGGCTTTATCCTCTACTGGGCATTTGCAACATCCAAGGACATCACAATCGGCACAGTAGCCGTGATGTCTACTATTGTCGGTAACATTGTCATCAAAGTACAGAAAGAACACCCTCAAATGAAGGCTGAGGACATCGCCAGGGCTTTATCGGTCATCGCTGGCTCAGTATTGCTATTCCTTGGTCTCACTCGTCTTGGCCGCCTCGTCGAATTGATTCCTCTCGTTGCCATTACATCCTTCATGACTGGTGCGGCTATTAGTATCGGAGCGGGTCAAGTGCCAGCACTCATGGGTATTTCAGGAGTCAACAATCGTGGAGCAACATATCTGGTTATCATAGACACCCTCAAAGGTCTCCCACGAACGAAGCTAGATGCGGCGATGGGCTTGAGTGCCTTATTTTTACTTTACTCCATCCGATTCTTTTGTAACCTCATGGCGAAGAAGCAACCTACTAGGAAGAAGCTCTGGTTTTTCGTAAGTTTAAGATATTTGTTCGAATGATCGGTTACTGAAAAAAATAAAGGTCAATACTCTACGCATGGCCTTTGTCATTCTGCTGTACATCATGATCAGTTACGTCAGTAACCGTCATGTCAAGCAGGCGAGCAAAGCCAAGTTCAAGATTCTTGGAAAGGTGCCTCGTGGTTTTCAGCATACCGGTGCGCCAGTCATGAACACCGAACTCTTAAGCGCCATCGCTTCCGATATTCCAGTCACAATCATCGTCCTGATTCTTGAACACGTCGCCATCGCAAAATCGTTTGGACGCATCAACAACTATGTCATCAACCCGTCCCAGGAGCTTGTAGCCGTTGGATTCACAAACGTACTTGGGCCTTTTTTGGGGGCTTATCCTGCCACTGGGTCTTTCTCTCGTACTGCCATCAAGTCCAAGGCTGGTGTTCGAACACCTCTCGCTGGAATTTTCACTGCCATCATCGTTCTTTTGGCTTTGTACGCCTTGACAGCTATGTTCTTCTACATCCCTATGGCAAGTCTATCGGCTATCATTATTCATGCTGTTGGTGACCTTATCACTCCTCCCAATGTTGTTTTTCAGTTTTGGGAGGCCTCACCCCTTGAGGTAATCATCTTCTTTGCTGGCGTCTTCATCACTGTCTTCACCAATATTGAGAACGGTATTTATGTCACCATAGCGGCGTCGTTTGCGCTGCTACTATGGCGCCAGCTCTTCACCCACGGCCAGGTTCTGGGCAAGGTTCGCGTGTATCGCGCAACGCCAGATTCGATCTCTCGCAAGGACGGGTTTTTGGCACCGATTACTGAGCACAGTGTCCGTGAAGCCTACGTTCCTGTAAACCGCCAGGATGGCACAAATCCAAACGTCGACATCGAGTCTCCTTACCCTGGTATCCTTATTTTCCGCTTCAGCGAAGGCTTTACATACCTCAACCAACAGAGCTACATGGATGAGCTGGTGAAGTATGCGCAAACCATTGCCCGACCCACAACGCTTGATCGATATGCGAAGTTGGGTGACCGTCCTTGGAACGACCCTGGTCCACGGCGTGGTCAGCAAGTGGACATGGATGAAAGCCGCCCCATACTACGCGCTATCATTCTGGATTTCAGTGCAGTCAACAATATCGATGTTACCTCAGTTCAAGGTCTCATTGACGTCCGCGCTCAGCTGGATCGTTATGCTGCTCCTGAGAGCGTAGAGTGGCACTTTGCATCGATCAATAGTCGTTGGACCAAGCGTGCTCTTACCACTGCTGGGTTCGGCTATATCGATCGTGAGCGTTTTGCGTCCCGTGCACACTGGAATCCAGTGTACAGCTACACACCCTTGGACATATCCAATAATAAGACTGGAGATGTTGAGGCTCAAGATGAGATCCAGACAATCGGTGTGCAGAAGGGTTTCACTGAAAAAATTTCCACTCTTCATGGACAGAACAGACCATTCTTTCACATAGATGTACCCGCTGCGGTTGAGAGCGCAATCTCTGGTATTGAGCAAAAATTGGCGCATGTGAGCACTGATAGCTCCGAGAAGAATATTGGCCATGCTGAACTTTCAACAAAGGCGGAATAGAGTTTTATTTAATCATTATTAACAGATTGGATGGCTCTTTTCTACACTATCATAGTTTTGTGCTTCGGTCAGTCATGTCCATGTCTGGTATACAAGGCTTCCAAACGTCGCCGTAAGTGAAAACTGTTCATGCGTTGTTCAGTAGAATCTATACTGATCCTGAACCCATGAATAAACTGATTTTTTTCATATACAGCAATTGTTGCACGACCTGATGCGAGTAACAAGGATGTGCAAAAGAGCAGGAAAAATGATCTATCGTGTCTGACATCTCAGTTCAACTCTTATTCATGCTATCACATGGCAAGCTTAGTGACAAGGTTCAGGTCTGGTAGCGTTTCGCCTGCGACATCAATCATTGTTTGATTTTCATGCCACGGCCATGGCTTGACTCCAAGGCTTTGGCATAACTTCTTATAATGCCCAGCCGATCTGGTGCAACGCCGAAAGCTGACTAGCGTGACAAGGGCCAGAACCTTGTCGCCTACCGAACACAAGGCCAAATCAACATAACCAGCCCTCCTGCACACATACGCAAATCATCTACATACACCTTCATACGCTTATCGCTGCTGATATCATTAGATACAACGAATACAGCCTTCTCTGCGCCCGTCCCTTGGCTACTTTGTACCCTTAAAGTCTACGCTTCCGAATCCACGGTCGTTTTGTCTTTGAGAATCCAGCACTCTCACTCATTTTGCCTCTCTTGCTGACAAGAACACGGGCAGGACTGCACTATTCGAAATCTATGCTGGCTGTTGACAGTTAGTTCATTCTTACATACAACCATTTGCAGGACGCACATTCGATATCCCAAAGCAACAAAATCCTATGCGACAAATTCACAACACCCACAATGCAGAACTTGCCGGACGATATTCTGATCCTAGTCTTCTCGAGCTGCGACGTTGAAACTCTTTTTGCCTTACGATTGACTTGTGCTTCTTTCAGTGCGGTCATACAAGCATATATCAAGACTATCGCGCCTTCCTCTGCACGCGCAACATTTCTTGGTTGCAATCAACTCCTTGCAGCGCCGCCTGAGGACGGGTATTCCTTACACTGGCTACGTAATCTTGTCCCCGCTCAACTGGCCAGCATCGTACTGGACAAGGACAAACTACGTCGCTACTCTTACATCAATTCAGGTTTTCCGTATGGCATACCCAGCGAGAGCAGCTGTGCTGAGGCACAGTATTGGCGACAACGAATTGCAAATGGATGGCGGGTATTGCGAGCATTTCACTTGATATCAGCTAGGGTTTATGCCAGTTATGACGAAAAATTCGAAAGACACAATGCTTTTAGGAAGGTTGGCGATGGTGTGCGAACCAGTCGTATCTGGCAGGCTGTCTCCTGCCCATACGCCGACTGCACAGAACATGGCATGAAGAATCTGTTTGTTGTAAAACATCATCGCGATTCCCACAATAGCCATTGTGGTGAGAGAGAAAAGCCAAAGGATCTCATAAGGGACATACGTCGTAAAGAATCCCAGGTTCTGAGAAGCCGGCTGGCCCACATGAAAACCCTGTCTGATCAGGACCTCCTCGACTATGCGTATCTCTGGAGGCTTCTACTACATCTTTTCCGGCCATACAGCAGACCAGAAACAACTGTGTGGGACTCCACTGAAAGATGGACCTCATCAAGTCCTATTCCACGCCCAAGCTGGTCAACGATAATCAGTGACATAGCTCAGGGCTGCTCATGGCTAAACTGGTTTGTTCTGTATGTCGGTACCGCACCTTTTCAACAACAGTGGTCCCTGAACATTTCTCAATCCAATTCTGCAATCGATGACGTTATTCGAAACAGTGTCTGGAAGGCTTGGAATGCTCGAAGTACTCACCAGATTGAAATTGAGCGAGAGTATGTATCGAAATTCGAATTCATACTTCGGAAGCGCTGCCTCTCATCCGAGCGGCTCAAGCGTCTTGAAGCCGAAATCTCACGTGGGAGGAGTATCAATACAATCAGTTTGGACTGCATACCTTGGATCTACGATCAACATCACAAGATTCCACGGCCACCGGCAGACTTTCCATGGTATGAGCCCGACCAATTGGTGTACCTGAGCGGCGATATGGGGCTCAATTGTACACCAGGGACGAGTTGGAGTCAACCAGGCGTACTGAAGAGAAGCTTGGTCAGGTGCAAAGGGGGAATTCGGAACCCAGATAGTGATGTGATATTATGGATCGAAGAGGAGAACGACAAGGGACCTTTAGGGCAACTGCCGTACTTGGTGTATCTAGGCGTCGAAGAGGCAGGAAAGCTGTGGCCTGGAAGTATAGGTGATGGGCCGGAGTTGGCTTTATAAACGAGGATATACACGTGCATGTATGCTATCTCACTAACACCTGCTAGAATTTGCGAGGGAAGTTTATTATAAGTAATACGTTCCTGAGTAGTAAGGCAAGAATAAATCTATCAAAGTGGCCTGATTGCATTTGCCTCCACAAATTCAGTCACCTCCACCCCCTCCGCCTCCTCCACCTCCTCCACCTCCATCTCCTCCGCTGCATCCACTATCTCCGCCACTACTGTATCCACCGCCACCTCCTCCACTGCTATAACTATAGGATGAGGTATTATAAGATGCGCTGGAATAGCCACCATAACCGCCACCGCTCCTTACAGTTTTTGGTGGATCGACTCTGAAGTACTTAGGTGGTTCTTTGTACGCGTGGCTAGGAGAGATGGTTTCCCGAGGTGTAGGATTTTTCGAAGCAGTCGATAGGGTCGAAGGGGCGGAAATTTGTGGTACGACTCGGCTCTGTGCTTGCCGAGGTTTTGTGTTTTTTCTATCTTTCTTGCCGAAACAGAAGAAACCCATTTTGTAAGTGATTGGCTGAGAACTTGGATTTGATGTATTCAAGAGGCGAAAGGTCTGGGTGACCTCAGAAAGATGAGAGTTGATGTTGTGCTGAATGAACGACCCCATCTACTTGTTACATTGTACATATGTATAACATCTTTTCCTTCTGCCTGGTGAGCTTCTGTACAGGGGTTTCAGTTGTGAGGCTGCTAAGCCCACCATCTGCGGTGACTGCATGGGGAAAGTGTGTGGCTGTAATGCCGGGGCTATTCCCTGTAAGGCTGTCTTAAACGAAATGTCGCAATACAGCCACCTCAAGGTGGGTACTTCGTCTTTGTAAAATAAACATATGACATGGTAAATAGCCTATTATGTGAGACCCTCCTTCTGTTAGGAGAAGTGGGCATATGGTGGATATAGGCTTTTGACAGGCCTCACGAGGCTCTTCGACGCTTCTCAATTACTGTGCACATGCAAGGCTGCGATCTTGAAAAGAAAGTCAGCCTTGTCTGCTTATTTGATGGTGGATATCAACTGTCTGCTGATTTCGCTCATACCATGGATTGAACGAATGGTCGCAAACCCCCCGAGCAAAATTTGGAACTAACCTCTACAATGGCATTATTATGGCACTGTACCCATACATCAAGGACGCTATTTCCAGGAAAGGGTAATGCTATGAATGTACGGGATCACTTTGTCCATTGATACTCAATAGCCAACTCTGACGGTGGCAATCAAGCGCATAACTTGGCTTTTCTTGTAGCTCCGTGCACTCTCTGCGTACCTCCAAGCCGGCTCATTTGAATATCAGTCCCGTCTGCTTGGTGGATAGCAGCGTGTAATTTTACACGACCCTCCCAACAGGGTGCACTACGATAACACAAGATCTACACTCTTGACCCGTCACTCATTTGGGTCGCCATTACCAATCAATCATTCTAATACCGTACTATACATATGGTGAGCCTCAGCAAGGTGATAGGCTTCTCAAAATAGCTAGTTTGCGCACTCTAGTGAATTGAGCCTCTGGGTTGCTATTGCTGCGTTTGTATGCACCTTCTGTACCGGATACTTTCTAAGATTGATGATTGAATTCCTGATACTCACCGCTCCGTTCAGTACTTCTCGGGTTCAAGGGCCTTAATTGTTGGAGAAAGTGCAGTCAGCAGTCAGTAGTCAGTAGCACTAAAGCAGTTCTCACACCCATATCCCGGAAACGAGATAGGAAAGAACACTGACATCCATGTCAAAGTCAACTGAGTACTTACTGTGGCCAGCTTTGAGACACTATTTCTATAGATCAGCCACAATCTCTCGTAGTCATGTTGTTGCTCTAATTCTCGACAAGGTTTATAACGTGCTCATTCAACTAAGAGCCACAACTCTGACCTTTAGAAAAAGGGGCAGCTTGCATAAAGTTCCTTTCTTGACTTTTGTCATAGGTGCTGTTTGGTCACTGATGTAGCTGGTAGGTAACTTGCGGTGTCGGGGCTGCTCTGATGCTTGAAGCCCATCCGACTCAATCTCGACCTCAAGGTACCCCTGGAAGGCGCTTTTGAGCGAATCATCTACTTTGTTCCGCCAGTTCTGGTGCTACAGCCAGTGAGATTCGGACCAGTTCAAGTCTAGTCTTGCGTGGATAACAGAAGCTGTACGATACTAGCTAGGTGCTGGGTCAATAAATGATTGTTTCAAAAGACACGCTGAACTTTTCAAAGCTACGGCTGATAGCATATTCGAAGCGATTGTTGTCGTCATTGCCAACTTTGTTATAAGCAGATTTGTAATATTGCCACAAAGCTTCCAAGTCAACAGTAGTCGGCCATCACGAACATCAGCCCGGCACGCTATTGTTGCCTCCGAGGCCTGCCAAGGTTGTACTGCAAACAGCTCTTACGAAGCTTCGAAGCTTGCAGACAATGCCGTGTTGCGTTATAGTTTGAATTGATCAATTGAATCAAATACAGACTGACTACAGTGCTTCGCACAGCTTTTGTAACTCTATGGGGACTAAAGCAGTCCACCTGCAAGTGCCTAGCCCCCGCGACTAGCTCATGATTTGTGCAGCACACCGGCCTGCCTACAGCAGTTCCGCTCCAATTTAGCTGTAAGCACGAGCTGTGTGAAATATATCGCGGAGACAAGTATCACCTGTCATGCCTCACCCAAAATAGGGTCGGCTGCTCTTACTACATTTCGCACCCTTACGCCTCTACGCGCTGCTTTTGCATCTTCTCCAACAAAACACTGCCCCTACAGTTTAGGCGCGTCTGTGTATACAGCGTGCCCATTGCCAGCATACTGGCGAGCTTCTTATGGCTCAGCGCAGGCTTGATGCTATAGCTTACACAGTGGTATGGATATGCGCTCTGCCAGTAGAGCTGGCTGCGGCGCGAGTAATGTTTGATGAGGACCATCTGCTTCACGACAGCATCGACTCAGCCCAGTACATCCTGGGTCGCATCGGCAGCCACAACGTCGTCCTGGTATATCTATCAGCCGGGCAAGCCAAAGCCAGGTTCACGTCCATCGACTTTGGCCTGATGGTGGGTGTCGGTGGCGGAGTCCCAAGTGCCGAGGCAGATGTGCGACTGGGTCATCAGCCAGCCGCTCCGCCAGCACGGTGGTGTGGTGCAGTATGACTCTGGACAAATCACCCAAACTGGATCGCTGAATGCACCGCCCCAAGTGTTGCTCCTTCTCCGCCTTACCTAGCTATTCTCGGCGATACAAAGAAGGCTCAGGTTGTTGGTTGTTAAATGTTCACGCCTACTCTGCTCCTATGGTCTTTTCGTATTCCTCCCGACTCCAACGTCCGCATGTATAGCTTCTCCGCTTTGTCTGGCATTTGTGATTTGCTATAGAGTTTGCCCAAGTTATCGGCTGTGCTAAGCATTGACATGCGCTCCGCTCATAGTTCCTTCTCGTGCCTTTCCAACATCCGCATGTGCATCTTCTCTGCCTCGTCTGGCTTTCACCGGCATTTGTAGAGAAGAACCAAGTTGTCAACTGTGCGGAGCGTCAACGTATGCTCTGCTCCTAGCTCGTTTTCGTATCCTTCCAATGCCCGCATGTACATCTTCTCCGCCTCATCCAGCTTCCCCTGACCACTGTAGAGAAGACCCAATTTATTGACTGTGCCAAGTGTCAACGTGTGTTCTGCCCTCAGGGCCTTCTCGTATCCTTCCAGTGCTCTCACGTACATCTTCTCCGCGTCATCCCATCAAATGAGCTCGTCTGGACTTGTTCACACGTTTGAATCCGTTTTTGTCGAAAGCAGACAGGTTAGATTCGCAGCAGAAATATTCTGCTGTCAGACAAGACCCAAGGCGTTTCTACCACTGGACTAGCAGTTGCGGGTGTAAGCATCGTGACACTCGTGAACGCTTGAGAAGTAAATGTGGCGCAGACAAATTACCATTACCCCTCCGCACTTAGCTTCAACAAAATATGAGCCATTGCATCGAATCGCGAAGCCTTGTTGAATTTGCGTGTTTCTGGAAGAGAAAATGTCGCCTCACACCAGACTTTGGAGAAAGAAAGAGATAGGCACTGCAAATAAGCAATAGCATTCTCAAGACTGGAAGCTGTACTATAGCGGTAGCGGTATAGATAGTATTGCAACATAGTGCCCAACGAATCGGCACCCAGAAATCATGTGGTTTACCAATAGTAAAACACGCCAAATGTGATGATGATGGAGAAGGAATGGGAAAAATTAGCATGTCGAAATCTAGTCAGCTTACAAAGCGAATGTACGACAATGGAGAAACTAGGACGTTGGAGATTCAGTAAACTACATAAATCTTCTCGGATATTTGAAAGCCGCCATCCAAAGTAAATAGTTTCTTTTTCTGCCCAAGCCACAGCACATGTGTTCAATAGCCTGCAGCTTTACAGTTTAAATGAAGTAAACGTATTCTCAACATGCTATGCTCTTTTCGTTCGTCCTGGATGTTGACGCGGAGCAAGGATGCGATATCAGATGGAATGTCGGCCTTATAAGCTGTTGTCGCACCGATATCAATTCTAGTAAAGACATCATATCAGAACCTTATCTTTGATTGCTCACCATGCATATGGCGCTTCATATGGAAAGTTTCGCGCTTCCTAATTGAAATGTCGAACTCTCTGTAGTGAACAAGATGTACACTGTTATTGTTAGTATATTCGGACAAGAGAGAGGGGAATCACGTGATGTCTCTTATCTGAGACTACCTAGCGCCGCAACATATTGCCCCTTTTGGCAATATGTTCCCGCATGTCCAATCTATGGACACTGTATATACTCAGACAGCTTTGCAACAATAAGAAAAGACGAACCTCATGAACTGATTAACCTACACCGGTATACTAGCTAGCACAACCAGACGTTGATGCTAGCCCGTACCACGTGGGAGCAGTGACAGAGAACCACTATCATTACTCTTCCGGATACACGATTGTGATCGTGATTCTTGCATAAGTCGATACACGGTTGTGACCGTGATCGCTGCCATCTTTTCCTTCCCCCCCTCCTCCATCAAGGTGCAGGTCGCACAGGTCACATTACCTCCCGGACCTATCCAAGTAGGACCCGAGACGGTATACCGACAGTTATTTATTTTATCCAGGATATCTTACCTCAGTTCCCTCTGACGTTCATGTGATTGCTGAGCTATACCACATTTTGAATGTGGCTGATTCAGCTTTTTCATGGAACGTCTGAGCGCCGAACTTGGTGAGCCAATACAAGTTTCCGAGATTTTACCCAACTCACCAAATTTTTGCGGCATTGCTTGTCTGCGATCCCATAGTTGCCATCACCACGGCATCGATATCGAAAATCCGGCTTCGAGGCCCTCTTTGTATTAATAGAATGTATTCAAATCTGTGCGAATTTTTAAAATTCTGCCGTTTTTGAGTGCTTTATGTGTTCCTAAAGATCGCGTCCTGTAAGGGCCTTCACTATTGACAATGCTGTGCAGTCCTAGCCGTCCATCGAAGTCATCGGCACGATCATATCCTAGTTTCTCCGTAAATACTCTGTCAATTACGCTGTATGTTCCACTTATTGTGCCCTAGTTTTCTAAAATGGGGCCCAGACCGTAGTGGGGTGTTTTGCGCGATGGGGGATGCTCAATTGATGGAATTCCTGGCCAACCAGTAAACAGTCCTTCTACAGCTTCACGGTGCGTATAGCGTATGGCCTCTGCAATCCAGAAATGCTGAGAGTCGCGAAGGATTTCGTCATCTTGATTACCGGGTGCTAGATAAACGTCACATGGAGAAAGGGCAATTTCTGGGTGCAGCATCGACTTGTGGAGGCCTCCAGCGGGCATAAAATGGTCAATACAGAGCTTCCCAGTGGTGGCAGATACATGTTTTGCAGGCTCGCGAAGCGTCCGGTGACGAACATTCTGGTTGTAGTCAAAATTATCCCAGGGGACGATGATTTCATCGCGGTGGTCATTCGCTAGGCTCGTAATCAGTTTCTATAAAAGCTAGCCGCTGGTAGTGCTCTTAAGAGAAGTGCTAGGTACGTGGAAAGAGCTGTACTTTTCCAATATCGGCTAATTCGCCATGTTTCCTGTTGATTGCTTTATAACTTGACGTAATGCCCAGCCCAGCAAGCACATTGATAGTGCGCCGTTTGACCCCCATCGAGTGTAAATGTAACCCGGGCAACATGGGAAAGTTGTTGCATTTCCTTGGAGCACGGGCATGTGCTATTATGGAGCACACCATAACCATGTAGTCCTGATACTCGGCTAGGGTGTCACGGCTGCTGACATGCTGTTGTTCCATAAAGCCAGCAAGTAAACCCCAGAGCTCCGGTGCTTCCTTCTGTACCCGCTCGGCCAAGGCGGGTATGTCTAGATCAGCGATATCTCTTTCGGATTCGAACTCCCCTAGCCCAACTCTAGCGTTGCCTACTGCCTTAAGCTCGCTTCGTAGCCGTGTGGTCAGCTCCGTGTTACCCACGTTTCGGATATCCTCTGAAGCGCGTGACAGTTGCTCGACCACTTGTTCCTGGTTGTATATTACATTCAATAGCGCCTTTGCCCGAATTGAGCAACTCACGCCAAACTTTCTAGTCGGCTCTGCGGTTACCAGATGGTATACCAAATCTTTGATTGACCATCGGTGCTTTTCACTCAAGTCATGGAGCGCCATATCAACCCGTTCACGCACACTTAGGCCTTTGATGTACTTAGTCGGCCGATTAGGGTCAATGACACGTCACTTTCTAGTAGAAGTGGTCGCGTCGGCCTGGCTCGGGGTTGGGCTTCGTCGCGCACGACGCTTCGTAGGAACAGTAGATTTTGGTATTTTTGGCGTCATCTTATCCGTGGATGTTGATTTAGTGTTCCCTGCGACCTACTTAATGTTGTGGTATACATGGACAGACTTTGGTAAAAAGTTCGAAAACTTGTATGGTGGGCTCAGACTATAGATTCGAAAGCAGACCAATTTGGTCTGGCGCGCCTTGGCGTGCACGCGAATCTTTAGTCCGAGGAAACTGAGGTAAAAAATATCCACTGTTAGCGGCAGTGACTAAGCACGCCACGTGAAAGGGCGATCGCAATTGGCCCAAGCGCACAACACCTTCTTTCGCGAAGCCTCTCAAGATCTATCCCTGAACTATCAAAGTCAACGATGTTGTCGTCGCGCATTAGGAATGTCGCAAGGCTTCACTACTCGTCAGTGAACCACCTTGCGAGCTCAGCTCCAAATTCTCTAAGAGCAGGGAATTATCGCGCAAACCTTCAGCCTTACACAGTATCACAACGCGTCGCGAGCCTGCAATCACGTGCCAGACATGTTCATCAAACGTCTTCGAGTCGAACACTCCAGGTAACAGCGAGAACACCGGCACCACTCCGAAATGGCTCAAATGCAGTATTGTTGAAATCTGCTTTCCCCAAAAAAACATTCATCTTCTTGATCCTCCTTACTGGCCTGGCATACTATTTCGTTGACGTCCGGGACCTTGACTGGACCGATGATGTGATGAACAGCTTCGAGCAGGATCAGAGCCAAGCTACACCATTGCAATTCTTTGCAAATAAAGAGGAACTTGATCATTTTCTGCAGCATCATATTCCGGATCCCAGCCAACCACTCAAGAACCCCCAAGTCGCCCAATTCTTCAGCGAGCACTTCGATAAACTGGCAGGGGGATGGAAGATGACAGAGAAAGATGCGCTAGAGGAGAACATTCCTGTTACACATGGATGTCGGTTCAAGAGTAATGAGCCTTGCGAGGATTACTTCTCCTTCGGCACTTCCCCTGGCCCCGGCTCCCAGCCCTGGAATTACTGGTCCATCATGGACGGCCATGCTGGACGACATACAGCATTCTATCTACAATGGACACTCATACCGTCCTTGTCCAGTGCTTTGCTCACCCTTCCCTCCCACTCATCACCCTTCGAGATTGAATCCGTCATCAAAAACACCTTCCTTCGGATTGACGCACAGATCCTCGACTCTGCCCGCACAGCAGCGAATTGGTTCCCTCCTGCAAATGCCGCCGCCATCGCTGCCCTGACTCCTGCGTTCTCAGGGTCCTGCGCCCTACTTGCTGCATTCGATCCCTCCTCCTCTACGCTCCGGGTAGCATGCACAGGCGACTCGCGTGCTGTGCTCGGGCGGTGGGACCCCTCTTCGCGATCCTACACATGCGTGCCCCTCTCTGAAGACCAGACTGGTTTCAATGAGAAGGAAGTTACGCGCCTAGCGGCCGCTCATCCAGACGAACCAGACATTATCGATCCCAAATCTGGGCGCCTGATGGGCATAGCTGTGACGCGCGCATTTGGAGACCACAGGTGGAAGTGGGACAATGAGTTTATTAAGACGGTGCAAGCAAAATTCTGGGGACCTTCGCCAAGGCCAGCTAGTAAGACGCCGCCATACATGACTGCTGAACCCGAGATCACGGAAACGCAAGTTGTGCGCACAGACAAGGGCGATGTGCGACAGAAGAGCGACTTCATGATCATGGCATCTGACGGGCTGTGGGACCGGATTAGCAGTGAACACGCGGTAGAGTGTGTAGAGCGCTGGTTGGAAGCAAAGGAGCGTGGAAATGGAGAGGTTATGAACGATCCGAAGCTGCAGACCAATCGGCCACAGTTTGGAAACCCAATGGTTGAAGATCCAGGGTTTTCGTATAATGCCGAGACAGGCGAGCAGATAGACTGGAAAGCTACGCCGGAGTACTTCGCTATCGAGGATGAGAATGCTGCGGTCTGCCTTGCGCGAAATGCGATGGGCGGAACCAGACGAGGGTTGTTTATGGGAGTGTTAAGTGTGCCGCCGCCGATGGGTCGTTACGCTGTCGACGATACCACCATTATGGTCGTCTTTTTTGATAGGTTGAATCAGGACAAGGCGGTGAAGCAGTCCACATCTGGGAGGGCGACCGGAGAGAAGAAAAGTTGGTGGAAGCCATGGTGAAGTCAAGTGTCAGGAATTATATACATAGAGAAATATTAGATCGGTAGCATCAGAATGGAGTTGAGTATTGATGGCATTATACCATTGGCGCTATTTCATCCACGCTATCTAGAACAAGCATAACTCAGAACCACACATTGCCTACCTTACAGCCTAGCGGCGCTCACTACGCCAAATCAAAAACGCCAGAACTCACATGCAGATGTGCTCCCTCGAGCCATCATTGACAGCTTGGATAGATTGCCAACGACCTTCATCAGCCCTGTTAAGGATCGCAATTCACCGATGGGAATAAGTGTATGTGTCCCGAATCTACCAGCTCTTTCAATTCCTGGAAGATAAGAACCACATCTCCCAAAGGTGGATCCTTCCGCCCAACCTTTACTATATTATAGAGACTAATACTCGCCCAAGCTCCCGAGGTGAGTTTCTGATGCAAGCATACCATACTCCAGACCATTTGTGTAAACTCAATGTTTCTTTGGTCACGCGATAACTTCAAATTGAAATGCGGTATCGTGAACTGGAAGGAAGATATGGTTAGGCGAAGTTTACGGGCATCCTACCGAAGAAAATCCCTTCGGACGTTAATAAAAGCGCCCGGCCCACCATCGTCAGCGAGTTCGTTGACAAGGGCTTCAGTTTGCTGGACAAGGCGCTCGAGAGCTGCCGAGCTAGATTTGCCAAGGCTAACTGTAGGTGTGTTAACATTGAAACAAAGATTGTGAAACGCACGTAAACCATACCTAATATAGCGCTATTCAGCTCCTCGGCAACCGGCAACCGCCCATCAATTTCCAATAATGGCGCCAAACTGCTCTCCTTTGCGTTCTCATATGCTATCAGAGCAAAGGTGTCTTTCAGAGCTTGTTTGATTTCTTTTCGTGGGTCGTTTGCAAATTCTGCACCAAGCTCTTGACCGTAAGCAATTGTATTGGCGGTCAATTGCTGAAGTTTGGCTTGTTTATCCTCAATGTCATCTTCGTCGTCAAGGTTGTCCAGGCTGGGTATGGGGTTGTGTACGCCGAATTGCTCGTCTAGCTCCATTTGAAAATCGTACTCGTCGGTCGCGGTAGAGTTGCGCTTGTTGGGATCGGATGCGCCGGTGTGTTTAAAGGTTCGCACAGGCTTGCACTGTGCGTTAAGTTCATTGCAGTCTCTGATCATTTCAATGAATTTACGACATCGCAACTTGAAATAAATGTTCTCGTTGTCACGCAGTACTGTGGGGTAGTATGCGTTGGTGTGTTTGAGAGCTTTGTCGATGTCACCTTCGATGATGGCTGCACGTATTTCTAGTCTTTGTTCAGTATATGCAGTAAAGCAAGGATTTTGTGTGCTTACTCTGTCTATACAGTGCATTCATATCCTCGACTGCTTCTCCATAAGGTATTGTCACGTCGTCGTTGTTTGCAAGAGCTCTGGCTTCGTCCACCGTCTCTTCTGCAAACGCTTGCGCCGTCTCGACATAACCATCGTGTGTCAGGTATTGACTTATGAGCCGATGAATGAACTGTGTCTCATCAGGAGCGGACGCAACGCTAGGTACAAAGCTTGTCTGGTCGATCTCTTCTTGTATAGCAGCCTTCTCATCTTGCATCATCTTGTCAATGTCGAATGCGAAAGGCTCCTGGCCAAAGTTTGCGCGAAGCGTCTCGCCAGGCTTCTTCAAGCCGATTGTAGGATAGTAGGGCACGTTTGGTTTCAAATCACGGAAAGCAATGCCTGATACAGTCAGCAAAGCCTTTCCTTAGAGGTAGCGATATCATGCATACCCAGCATATGTCCGTTCTTGGTGAAAAACGCAGTGTTGGTGCGAAAGTTGATGCCACATCCGATTACATCCAGTGTGCCAAACTTGGGCCCATAGTTCTTCCCTAATGTTGTGTTATTGAAGATCTGTCCGTCGTCGCCATGATACGCAAACGAGTCTGGTTCCCACCCTGGTATTCTGCTCAAAACAACCTTTGGGCCTGAGAAGCCGACACCGATCATTCTACTAATACAGATGTTAGCATACCTTTTTCGTGATGCCAGGCTGTCGTACCCATCTTTGCCCTTCGACACAACTGTCACCTCGTAGTAATATATGCCGCATTGTCGCGGCATGGGACAGTCCGCACGCACCGATGCCGCCTCGTCATGTGTCTTCTGCGACCCCGAGTACTTGGCTTGTCGGCCTCCATCTTCAATATCAAGCTGCGAGAACTTGTCGCTGTCGCTCCATCTCGTTGGCCATGGTGGGACTGACTCATCCACGAAGACGGGTGCTCGTTCGATGACCTCATGTGTCAGCCCTCGGTGCGAGCCAGTCATCTTGTGAAGGTTCGCGCTGCTTGAGCTAGTCGACAGCGACCCAGGGTTTGATGAGTGTGTTGATCTGCTCTCGCGCTGCGCCGTCACTTTCGCCTTGTGTACTTCTTGCAGCTTCTCTGCGTGCTTTGAGCCTCGCAGGTACGATGGTACAAAGAACGGTGGTACGTCCTGAGCTCCTCCTGCCAGTCCTTGCCAGTGTCCACTCTGGCTAGAGTACGATGGAAGGGCCCCACCTCTTCCCCAACTAGTAGACATGCTGTTATGGTGCCCGTCCCCGTCGATGGAGCGCGAATGACGGTGTTGGCTTATTGCGTGCGGAGTAGAGCTGTTACTGATGAGGTGTGAAAAAGCCCCAGAACGGGCGGGCGCGGTGTTTGCGGGGCTATTGCCTGTGTTGCCAGCCAGAGCGGCTGCGTAGCTGCTTCTCCGCATTGTGTCGGTAGTAGTGTGGTCAGGGTCCTAGTAGGATAGAGAAGTAGTTGCTCTTTTGGTTTCGGAAGTCGTGATAGCGGCAATAGCCGGATATTGTGATGGGTGACCGTTCTCCAAGCCAAAACACGATCGTCGAAGCTTTCAGGTGAACAAATAGGTCGTACTGTGCATGGAATCGTGCCGCAGAGTGAATGCAGAGGTGTCGTGGATGAGGCGTGATGAACAGGGGCGATGTAGAGTGGTGCCAGACGCAGGTACGGCCGAATCACCTGCAAAGCGTGACCGCAGATACATACATACTACAGGTCGAAACAAATGTGGTGGTGAGCCTGGGAGCTATTGTTTGAAAGTGTGGTGGAACGAGAGGGTCGAGGGTACTCTCGGCAAGGTAGATAGCTCTATCGCGGGGAAGGTGGGACGATAGCGCACCCACGCATACACACATCAACCCACGAAAAGTGTACAGCAATAGTGGAATAATATTTGGGAATGATGCACTCCATCGTAGCCCTAGGTATTACTATACAAATCCGCAGGCCTTCCCCAATTGCACGTCTACATGCATGGTATTTCCTTTGACGCCAAATCCATGGTCAAGCACGTCACACGCCGCATGAGCAAGCCATCCACCCCCAGTCGCATATCCAAACGCCGTTGGAAGCAAGGTTCCTTTTTAGATAGGCTTACACTACGCTCGCCGAACGCCAAACATGCTAAACAAGATGCGAAACAAGTTAGGGTATTAGAGAAGAAAAGACACGCAGGCAGCATATCAAACGGCAGGAACAGGGGCCGGTGAGCTGTTGAGGCCCTCCATGAGCGGCGGCAGTGGTATCGCGCCATCCCCATTAATACCGCTCTTCTCGCTGACAGCACTGCTCTCGTCTTTGACTTTGGTATCGCTGGAGCCAGTGGAATCGCTCTTCACGTCGTCCGCGAAAGCGGCATTACGGTTGGGCGCTTTCCACGAGGGAACATCCCAGACGACGCCAGTGAAGCTGCGCAGCTGGAAACCCTTCTTCTCCCATTTGCGGCACTTGAACTTGCCTGTGCGGTCGAGGGCACGCAACCCGGCGTTGATAGCACCTTGGTTTGCCTTGGGGCCAAGCTTCTGGATAGGGGCAGGGCCTGCGAAGGGAGTTTTGTTGTTAGGGTCGTTGACCAAGTCACCACTGTTGGTAGTTAGCATGTGGGATTGTGACGACGCAGTAGCAGGTGCAGCATACAGTTTTCGCTTCTTCGGCCCAGGTTTGCCGCGAGGCTTTGGTGTGCTGGAGCCGTCAATGGCAGCAGCACCTCGCTTTGTGCCCGCCTTTGGTGCTGGTCCTTTACGCTTGCTTCCTGGTGCTGATGCTGTCGGTGCAAGCGACGACGGTGTGCTTGCTCCATTCATAGCCGCGGGCGTGTCAGTGGGCGTATCGGCAGCAGTGAAGTCGGCCATCTGGGGCGCAGGCGAGGCTTCTGGTGTTGATGCTGCCCTTGATGCCGGTGATGGCTGTGTGGATGTTTCGTGGGGGAACTGCGCAAGACTCTTTGGCGAAAGCTTGAGGACAGCAGTCAGAGTCTTGGTGGGTTTCGTAGACATTTTCGCAAACAAGTTGGCTGGCGACAAAGTGTCGCGATGATGTGTTGATGGATGCAGACGGTGGTGATGGGAAGAAGAAGGTTGGTGTTGGGCGTGGGTTTGTGGGTGCGAGCCGTACTGTAGTCAGCGTGTTCTAGGGTTGGCTGGTACGCTTGCAGGTCTGCCGTGGGTGGGCTTGTGTGAGCGCGGCGGTGTCCTTTCAGGGCGTATGCCTATCGTCGAGCAGATGATGCAAATCGACGGAGATGGGGATGCAGACAATGGGGGATGAGAGGGAGGAAGGCCGGTAGTGATGGCCGGAGGAAGGCGGCGGCCTCGCCCCTTGAAGCTGGTGTGCATTCATTTGGCGCGGCATCGTCGCTAAAACAGCTTTCGTCGAGTATGACCAGGCACGGATTTGAGGGAGGTGAGGGCTCGCCCCGGAAAGACGAGTTGCACGCTAACCGGATATGGTAGCGTAGCATCACATCTCAGTAGCATCTCACGATGATGGATAGCCTTATTAAATAATTAATTCCATTTATGTTGTATCTTTTTTGCATAGTGAGCCTGCGCCATTGTTGACGTTCTTCTGTTGAAGGGGTCCGTGTCATCTCGCACATTGTTCGCGTGGCCTTCCTAGCCGCTGTCCACATTCCTTCTTTTTCTCGGGGAGCTTCATCCCTCATCAGCTAGAGTTTGGGCCCGCCGCTGAAAGAACACCAATCTCAGGCAACACGAAACACCACTGACTGCACCTCTCCCTGCATCCTCTCTTTTTACATCTCGTCTTTGGCTTCATACTTCTTCTTTCTGTCCGTCACCATATGACACATCATGGCTAAAACATAAGGTGAGGCCGACGATCTTGTCATGCTGAAGGCTGTGGATGACCACTCAAGCCCATCGAGCTCGGCCATTTTCTGCCCCTCTCCCACGCCTCTCACCATGGATGATGGCCCAATGATCAGTGGCACGATGATTTGAAAAGTTGGATCCCGTTTTGCACACCAAGTGCAGCCTCTGGGTCGCAACCATCCCGAACTCGGGTGTTCGGTGACCTCGATTCATTGTTGGCTTCAGCAACGCACCAATCTTACCGCCGCGTCATCTCCACACACACCTTCCCTGTCCGCAGCTGTGTCACTCGTGAAAAACTCGGAGAAGCCAGCACAACCAGCTTGTCCCAGAATGCCGGTATTGCCTGCATTGTGCAAACAATCGTGCCTGCAAACACACGGGAACTGGAGCAGAGTTGATTATCGCTATCACAGAGGCCACTAAGTGCTTCTTCAATGCTCCATACATCGTTGCCGCCAACATTGGAGCATCTCGTCGCGCAATTGTGCGCTATCATCCCACCGACGGCAGTCATGGCAGTCCTGAGAGGGAGATTCAATGCTCTGCAACGTCATGGACAGCTCCCATATTTTGCCGCAACGTCTGTCGTTCACTCTTGCAATAAACCCACTCATGTCTCGTGATGTACGCAGAGAATCGCAGCACGCCTTTCCTGTGTTGCTCATACCAAAGACCGTTTCTGCCTTCGCCAAAGTCGCTCAGTATTATCTACCGACTGTATTGCCTCAATATTCCTAAGCCACCCATCTTCTTTCGGTCTCGGTGCTTCGAAGTCTCAGTCGAACGGCGATGCCGAGTTTCTTCGCCCTGGGCTGCAAAGACACCACTGTTGAGCGAGGATACAGAATGGCGAGCCATTCGGTCCATGGACAAAGGGCAGGAGACGTTCGTGTCTAGCGTGTGAGCTCGAAAGCGCTGAGGAGAATCCCATGGTTACGCTGTCACTGGGACATCGAGTAGAGACGAACGATCGGCATAGTTGTCTTGATACTGTGCGGATGGCCCTGTAAATTGCGTTTGCCTCCACCCGTGAGACCTTGCCCTGTAATCCACTCCTCACCAGCCATCCGCTGCGTTCTTGCTCGCACGATTCTTGTGAATTCTATTGCACAACATTTGGGATGAATTAGTGGATGTCGATGACCTTGCCCGTGATGGGTTGGTAAGAGGATGCTTGGTCTTCAGTCTGACGCTTGGTCCAGAGGTCGGTCTTCAGCAATTCAAAGCACTACGTAGTACACGCCCTCTAGCTCTTTTTTCTCACGGTAATACGTCAACTCATCAAGGACCTACGTACGATCGTCCCTCGCGACGTCATGAGGCGGTGTGGGTTAAACTTACCACCCGTTCCAGTATCTCTGGTTATATGTTTTCTTCGAAGCGATCATCTTTCATCTCAGTGGCGTATTCAAAATGTGGCCATTGACATACTTCTCGATCTCTCCACCTCCATAGTCGCTTCCCTGTACAAATCTATTCATCACTGCTGTAAAAACTGTGAGGGCATATATTAGTCGAAGTGACAACGCATTTCTAGTAAATGCAGGTCTCTAGTAAATGCAAGTCTCAAAGAAAACAATCAGAACAGACTGAAGAGGAGCTTGGATTTTTTTTTCCGCTTGGCAACAGAAGGAATCGACCAGACAGGCATAATACGAGCTGTGTCAGGTTGTGACGACTCGTACGCATTGGACCATTCAACCCCACTATCAGTGCTGTAGAGATGTTGGCAACCGTATGTTTATTACGTCCCACGACATACGTTCTTTGCAAAGCTGTCACGTTTCGCGTCATCAGTTCTGCATTTCTCCCACTCGATTAAGGCATTTTCTATGCTACAGTTACACTTGTCTGGCACTTTCTGTCGTCGCCAAAAATGTGGCAAGAGAATCTCGTTGCTATCGTGATCTGGTAGCACTTGAAATGTTCAACAATGCAAGATATGGTGGAGCTGCCACGATCGCTCTTGAAGATTGTTCTATACATAACTTCTTATGACTAGCGGTTACTGGCTTCGTCTTCAAACAAATCCCTCAAGCGACCTGACCCTTGTCCGTGCAAACCTGTCGTACGAGATCACCAAGCCTACTTCTCGCACACTTGGACTGCGTCCACGATCGATCAGTCCGCCAGCTCACCAGCCAATTCGGCACTCTCGATCAATACCATACTCAAGGCCTTCATCGAGTTAGTCCTCAGCAACGGCATCAATCGAGACGGTCATTGCATGTACCACATAGCAAGTTGTTTCAGTGCAACTTTCGGTCATTTGGCATTTCTGCAGCGTCACCAGGGCCCACGCCACGGTTATACGAGCAGGAACTATTGGCATCCTGCTCAAGACTAAGAGGTGAGCTTGTGCAATGGAACTCGCCCCTTCACTCGCGGAAACAAGATAGTTCAGCGCCTGTCGCAGAAGCATGCGGAGATTGTGAGTCCGGAGGGCGGGTGAATTTACCGCGGGAGCTCTATAGTAGTTTCATAGTACAAAAGCTATTCAGTTTGACCTAGGCTCAGTCAAGCGTGATATTCTGCAAACGCAAGTCTGAACCCATCGCTTCACCATGCATGACACCATATACAAAGGCCTCACCAACCAAGTGATAATTGCCAAACTTTAGCTGAGGTCGGAGCACAAATGGAAGACCTCCTCGATGAAGAATCCAAATTTCGTCACCTTGCTGGAGTGACCTTGGTCCTGTACCAAGGTAACCACTATGTGTTCTGAAGAGACGACGCTTCTTTCCGCCGCTCTGATCAAGCTCGTGTTGGAGCTGAGCTAAGCCAATTGGAGTGTAGGTTCCATTGAACATATCTTCGACAACCTTTATAAGGCGCTTCTTGTAAACCTCTAGGGAATATGCAGATCCGGCAGGCTCAAGACTGAGCAATGTACGCCACTCTGGATATATTGATTCTGATAGAGGCGAGTGATGGGGCTGAAACTCATCACTGCTTGACCATGGCATCAGACGATGGCGGATCTGCAGGTTTAGTATGTATTCAATGAACAATGAACCTGCTTCGACTGGAGCTGGGTACGTATGAGCATAAGTGTCGGTTGAGAGAGTCCGCCACAGGACTTCAACACGCGAAGGTCTGTTTCCGGTCCTCTGCGGGTCTGGATATGGGAGGTTGAGCGACAATGCTAGCTTGACAATACTGGCCCATGAAGCAGATGGGTCATTCGATTCATCAGAGAGGACTGACGTCTGATCCACATAACCCAAGCGATAGCCTTGTACGTCAAGTAAGCCACTGTCCATGGTGACAGTGTTCATCTGCCAAGGGAGATTGCCTGAGGCCCTCCATAGGCCATTTGCGCGGTAACGCAACGGATAGGGCTCAAGACTGACACTGTAATCGGGCACCCATGACGGAAGGTCTGTGGTGCGTCGGATGGATGCATCCTCGACATGCGAGAGCACGGACAAATTGCGATATGTAGCCAACAGAACCCTCGTGGTCTCCAAGTAGACTTCTTGAACACTCATGTTGTAGTCAGGCGTAAGCACGGTTGGATTTGTGCGAAACGGGGCCATCCCTGAACTTGCTAGCCCAAGAAAGGCATATACTTTGTCCCGTGGATCAGTTGACTTTGAGAAACGGTGCTTGTGCAACAGCATCACGAAGGGGAGTTTTTGCGCTTTGATCTCGTTAGTAGGATTTGAGGCGTTAGAGACGGCCACCCTTGTTTCATTCAGAAAGAGCGGGCTGATGCCAACTGAAAGCTCTGACTGAAGCACACGCTTGTAGATGCCTGGACGTCTCTGTAGCTCCTTGACGTGTCTCATCTTCTCCGTGTGCAGATGGTGATACCACTTCGTCGCCTTGATGAAGGACAGTGTCCGCGAGAGCTTCTCCCACGAGAAGACTTGTGTCCCGCAGACAACGATGGGCGAATTACCGAGTGTAATCTCCTGAACCACCTATGGTCTGCGTCAGTAATTACGCCAAGGAAGTAGTTGTTCGACCCACCCATGCTCGTCTGAACCAAGGTCGATTGATGAGTGCAATGAAGCCTAGCCAATTGTAGTAGGTTAGGTTTGGCCGATAACTGTCCTGAGCTGCTCCAGGATCATAAAATGAAGTGTAGGATACAAGGGGCCAATCACTTTCCGGTATGGAGGAAACTTTCTGTATGACTGTAAGAGCATCTGCAGTGAACTCATCCTCCCTGCCAAGCCACACTACAACGCCATTGGCTTTGCGGAAGATGTCTGCCATCCGGGCTACCTGTGAGTTCCGTTCCAGTATGTTGTTTTGATCCACACAAAGTGCATCGACCCAGTAATAAGTCGGGATTTTCGGCATCAGAGGCATGTTGAGCGAGTTGGCAAGCATGCGTAAAGCATCTCGAAGGTTACCCGTGACCTTTGTCAAACGTCCATCGCAGATGATGTGGTGTCGGCGCATTCGGCCGACAAGCTCTGCATCATCTTCAGAGATGGCGAATTTCGCATCTCGATGATGAGTAGCGCATTGCACATTCGCTTTCTCGGTGGACGCCGTGGCTTTTTTGATAGTCGTCTCGCTGTGACCCCAGGTGTAGCTTAGTGCTTTGAAAGATGGCGCATCCTCAAGCTCGAATGTTTTTAAAGAACACTGAACCCTGCTCTTTTCTGTTGAAGGTATCAACTCAAGCAGTCGTATGCAGGTCTTCGTGGGTAATGGCTGGTAGACATAATTACCCAGGAGAAACGGCAGGTTCTGCGGGAGGCGAACATGGCTCAGCAAGCTACGCAGCCGCATCAGATCAAAAGCTCACTGCTGTTCTCGATGTCTGCGCGAGGCATAACGCACTACGTTACTTAAGCAGGAGTGCAGAGCTGACGTGAGGGAGGAGTGGAGTGGACGGTGATGTTCCGACTTTGTTGTTGACGCGGAAGAACTAGCTTCATTTAGAAAGTGAACTCGGTGATGGTTGTGTCTTGGAGAGAGCCAGGCTGGTGTCCATCGCAGTGGTTTCTGAGTGAACCCAGTGAAAAACAGGATGTGGAATGTGCAGCGATGGAGAGCTCGACTAGGTACGCGTCGAATAGCAGAAATGGGCAAGGATCAAGGCCAAACTAGCTGATGTGCAGGCAATAGCGGGTAAGAGCGTTCAAGAGGCACACGCGTGAAAGCTCACGCCAAAGATCGCGAGGCGCAAAGACTGGAAACATTTGACGCGTGTTCCTGTCAAGCACACTGTGGTTACCAGGAGTCTCTGATTGTACAGATGGTTTATTGTTGAAGAGGGTATCTCTCACGCGTCAATGATGGTTGCAGCTGACTAACGATTGGCGGCACCAAGTCAAATCATCGTCGTCATACCTCCTCACTCCTCCCACGCACTATGAACCTCGCGACCCTCACGCCCGAGGAGCAAACTGCCTCTGTATATATGCCACGGCCATTTGACTAGCCTGCCTAGCCGCCATGCAAGCCTGCCATGGATGCTCAGCAGCGATTTATACGCCTCACTTTGGACGAAGCACTCGACATCGATGGCAATGACAGTTACCGCGATGAGGAGTTGCCTGATTATGAGGCTTCGACAGCCCCTCCATACGATGAAAGCGACCACGATGGACCTTTCAAGATATTCCACTTGAGACGATACGACCGTAGGATCCAGATGCTGGTGGCATATGGCCCATCTGGGAGCTCAGCATATCGAATCACGACTAACACATTCCGGCTTTTTTCGAAGAAACCAGAGATGGAGGTACTGTATACGGGCGAAGGCCGTATGCGAACATTGGCGGCCATGTCGTTTGACGACAATGGCCCCTTTCCCTGGCGACCCCGCGCACACATCAACTACACCGATTCAGATGGTCTCGCAGAGAGGGTTGACATGGAATCGCACAATTTCGCCGACTGGATTTTCACAGCAGGAGATAAGGCGTATGAGTGGAGGCTGGGTATGTGGCCTGTTTCGCTGGAGCTGAGCGAGAAGCACTCGACACTGGTGATTGCACGTTTCACATACTCTGACCGCGGGACACTTGCTGTACGAGGGGGAGAAGTTGGCGACCTGGTGGTGTATCGCGATGGACTGACGATGCAGCGAGGTGGGATTGGAAAAATTGTTTGTAGCATGATGGTTGCTCTGGCCCAGCTGCAAAAGCTGGGACGACACTATCGCAACGACGATACAACGAGATCACGCACGGGTTCATTGATGAGAGAACAGCCATCAACGCACCGAGGGTCCTCTGCTGGTTTTTCAGTAGTTTAACACAATGCGGTCTGAGCCGTCACCAGACGTGTCTAGAATGCCTGGCTGCAGAAGCATAATTGAAAAGTATTGCTAAGCTGACACCAGAATGCATGTGCGAGCTCAGTTGGATTATACCAATCGCCAAGCCCTGTTGCAGACAGTGTGGCGTGGGATGGTTGTGATAGTTGGTGGAGATTGGGTGACACCGTCATATATGTCGCTGCCAGTGGCAATGAAGGCCAGGAACGTCTTGAACGCACCTTAGGACAGCGCTCTAACAAGTGAGCAACGCCTTGGCAGTGAGGCAGACCAGACAAAGTCATAGGGCATGTAGGGCCGAATAGACCATACCTGGGTTGAACACATCATTCCATACATATATATAGTGCATCGAGTAGATCCCAACTTAAACAGACAGCGGCGCGGGCCGTTAAACTACCGTTCGGTGTGCAGCAGCTACAGCCACAAGGAATTAGTCTGTTCGCCGAACGCACGAGCCACCCCACCAACATCTGCCTTCCAACTTTACACCTACCCTAGCACCATGAATAAT
>JALRMI010000276.1:0-40486 GCA_026120165.1 Leptosphaerulina australis
TTGTTGTGGTGCGAAGATAATAGACAAGTAACAGGTATGATTTTGGTGGGGGGTGGCCACTCGGTGGGGTGGGCCGCTCGGTGGGGAACCACGTTATAGCGTATGAAATTGCGAGATTATTCTCTTTGAGCATTATATCCAGGCGTTTGGGATACGGGGAACAGGCGTCAGGCAAGCAGGAAGCTCATATATCATCACACCACACACAACCAAATCGTATTGCTTTGCACATCTGATCATCATCTGCGTATATCAAAGTTTAAGAGAACATGGATCTAGACCCCTGGCATCCGCCTACTCCTTTCAACATTGCCAAGAGCCTAGTACCGTGCCTCTGAGATCGGTTCATGGTCTGGCTTTCTCCAATTGCAAGGGCACCGTGTTTAATAAAAGTACTTGGTCAATTCCTTCTGTCAGTTAACATCACAGAATCATCATTGCTACGGGTTCCAAGCGCCCATGCAGTTTTTGCATTGCGTATGGCTACATGTCGCTTAAGAGTCAGTATACGCCCAAACCAGATCCCAAGCCATCGGAGGGTTGATTGGATGTTTTTTCCACTTGGCGAGATTAGGTTGATGGTGAGTTGCTCATGTACCACACGGGGCGGCGCGTAGCTGCCTGGTTGTCTAGTTAGGTGGACCATCTCTTGCTTTCCCGGGAAAAAGGTGACCTTGGTAGCCCTACCACGTCTTGAGCTCCCGATCCCGAGCTTTGCCAGTCCCCGTGATAATCTCGAGATCTTGCCGCTGTTTACGCTAACTACAAGTGACCGGTTTAATACAGCTAGTGCGTTTCTGTCTTTTCTATACTGCTAGGAAGTGGCGCGTACTCATATCAATGCTCGCTTGATATGGCTTCAAGTCGACACAGCACAGCAATGGCCTTATGTGTCTATCTGCCTTGCTCGGCATACAATATTATAGTCTCTGTCTTCAGCTTACCAAGTTTTTGGATGGCTAGCGCGAAGTTTAAGCTAGGTCTGAGGCTTGCCTGAGTGACACTGTCAGGTATATCCGCAGCAAAATGTGGGTATTACAGGCCAAGCAGGAGGCGTGTATATTGGAAACGAAGTTAAGCCAAGGTGGATTGTTTGAAATCTCTATTTGAAAATTTCATATGGTTATGGATTGTTGTTGAGGTTGTTGTAATGAAACCTACAATTGACTTTTCGCTACCCAGAGTTTCTCGCCATGCAAGGGGAGGGGATGTTTCTGAGAATATTCAGAGGAAACTTTGCTATAAGTTATCTCCCTGCTGGTGATCTAAGGCCAAAGAGATTCCTTCTTATAGTGTATTTTCATTAGAGCGATGTGTTCTTTCACGGGGGCTCTTCTAAGTCTGGAGACTAGGGGTTCGTGAGATTACATATTTTCGAATAATGTGTAAAGCATTCTTCTATGTTTCTTAGAAGCAAGGTACAAGCTATCAGGCAAAAGAATGGCATTTGTGAGGTCGTTTGTGCCGGCAATAGTTACAATTAGGATCTATATACTAGCCACTGGGCGATGTCAACCAGAGCGCTGCGTCTTACTTATGACCTCCGTGCTGAATATGGCGCTAATGGGGCTCTTAAAGCATATATGGAATTCGAGAGTGAGCAACTCTGCGACACCGAGGATTCGGAAGGCGCCATACCCTCTAGTACCAGTCAAACAGCAGGGTAATGGCCACAGTTCTGACTCTCAGCGAACTTAGGTAACGTGACTTTGATTGACTTTAAGCGCTCTCCCAAAACACCATCTAAGACGTGAATTGAAAGACCACGCAAATTTTCCAAGGCTGTTTGGGCTCCCCAATACTACACTTGGCAGTTTCGCAACCCAGCAAGTTCCATCACCTACTCTAAGAATCGCCGAGTCGAATATTGATCAAGGGAAATATGTTTGTGGTCCCTACCATAGTCTCTTGAGATGTTACACCCTGAATTCAATTGCTGAGGGTCACCCAGAAGAATGCAACCCAAACAAGAGAGCGCTGCGAAAGATTCTGGATGCCTTCAAGAATGTTGAGCTCTTAAAGAAAGTCAAGAAGCTCTTCAAGGACAACAACATTCCATGGGCTTTCGATATTGCGAAGGCCTTGGCAGAAATCCAGATAAGCCCGAATCAACAGACCGCCGTTCGAATGCGGATAGGATCGATGACGCGGACCTGAGCGAAGAATACTACGCAAACGGGGCGTTTCGTATGGCTCGAATTACCGCCCCAAAAGGTGATACACTTCTGGGTAGATGTATTGCCGATCTTAGTTCTAACATTCATGTCTGCAATTCGAACTATTTCAATTGGGTCAAGACTTCCGATGCAAGATCCATCAATATTGTTTTTGCAGGCACCACCGCGCACCAGACAGTCGTGTGGGGAGAGGTGATAGTTCGCACCTATCGAGGCGGTTTGAAGAAGGACCTAATGCTCACGCGTGTAGCGTATGTCCCAGGATTTCTCACGAATCTCTTTGCCCTTGGGCGCTGCCGGCTCTCAGGCGTTCACTTCGACTCAGGCCGGAACATTATATACTAATATAGAGCATCGAAAGTGGTGGCTGATCTTACCTATAGTCATGGTCATTGGCTGTTAGACGCTGAGAAGGCCGACCGCCCTCCTCGTCACATGCTTCTTAGTATGGCTGCCAAATCAAGCCAATAGAAGCCCCCTCAGACAGTCACGGCTATGCGAGCACATCAGTCACTAAGAAACACAGGTTATCAAGCTATTGAACACCTTCGAGACACCACTACTGGTCTCAAAGTGGGTACCAATGGTGAGGATGATCAGTGGACGAATGATTGCATTCCATGCATCCGGGATAAGATGAAGGAAGATATCAGTCGTCGTCCTGGGTCCGACAAGGCTTGCCACCCGTCTTATCGTATCTCAATTGACATCATCCAACTGCAGAAGCATGGTGATGCATGTTACAACGGAGATGTTTGGGCACTACGTGCGGTATGTAAATACACAAAGCTTCATGAGATTTGTACTCTCAAAGACCGGCAGAATACCACTGTTGTTCCAGCTGTTATGCGTCTAATCAATGAGATTGAGAGTGTATATTGCTATCAAGTGGCTATTGTCTTCTTGGATGGAGACGTTGGTTACGGTCGAGCTGAAACTAACTTAGTCTCCTCTGCTAAGGAAGAACTGGAATCAGCTGGCATCAAAGTCGAAGTCGGATCTTCTGACACTCCTGCACAACTGGGGGGTGCTGAAAGAGCTGGAGCCATCATTGTCATGGTGGCCAGAGTTCTTTGTATATATGCAGAGCTACCTAAGACCTTGGCCAATGAGCTAGTGTGCGCAGCTGCTAAGCTTCTCAACATAACGCCTACGAAATCTACGGACTGGCGTACACCCCAAGAGATGTTTACTGGCATTCGCCCAGACCTCTCTCGTCTCCGCATCATTGGAGGTCGTGGGTTTGTGCTGAACAAACATTTGCCAAGAGGAGACAAACTTGAAGACCGCACCTTTGAAGAGGTTCTTATTGGATATGACGCCTCTATTATCTTCAAAGTATGGTTACCTAACACAAATCGTATTATACACGTACGTGATGTACGTTTCATAGACGATCTTTACAAGGACAAGCCGTCTACACCACCTACAGCACCTCATATCGTTGAGGCGACTCACCTTCCTGAGGAGGAACATGAGGTTGATACTATTGTAATATCTCAACCAATTCGCCAGAGTCAGGAACTAACTATACCTGTTCTGCATACATCAAAAGATGTCCAGCAATTGCCTTCTCCTAGAGATACTCCCCATTCTCACGATACTCCTGATTCTCATAGGACTCCTTCCCCTGACCTGGTTGAACAACAGCTATTCCAAGAGTTATATGCGTCCAAAAACTCTATGCAAACAACGTCTGGGGGGTGGAACTTTGAAGAGAACGCTGAAGGGGAATCAGAAGCAATGATAGAGGCAGTGGATACTCATGAGGCATACGTGCCGAACCGACGACAAAACAACACTCCAAAGCGTCGAAACCCAGATCCTTTGCAGAAGAATATTTTCACCGAAAGTAGACACTATCAGGCGCATTTCATTGAGGCAGCTCCAAGTATTTCTCACTATTTCGCCTTTGGGACTGCAATTGTACAAGCGAATGAGGCTATATTAGTCGCCTCTCAAACCAAGACTGATGGATCCAGGTTGCATACATCGCGATAATCTACCTGCTCCGCCATAAAATTGGAAGGAGCTGAAGCGCCACAAGTATCAGAAGCAGTTTGAAGATGCGGTACCTTTGAAGTGGGTATTCACCTACAAATTTGACGAGGATGGGTATCTTCAAAAGTACAAGGCCCGACTTGTTGTACGAGGAGATCTTCAAGAGCAATATGGCAATACTCACGCAGCTACTCTTGCGACCCGTCTCTTCCGAGTACTAATAGCACTTGCGTGCGCATTCAACCTTGAGATTGTGCAGTACGATGTGCCAAACTGCATTCCTCAACGCCACCCTTGAGCGCACACTGTTTGTAAGAACGCCAGATGGATTTTAGAGTCAATACGGCCAAAATCCTCGACTCTTACGCGTCGTCAAGCAGTATAGCCGCAGTCAATCCACGCCATTGGTTCTAAAATCGTCTTTTTTTCTATATTTACAATTCTCGCACCCAGCTGGACGACCACTGTTGACAAATGGTCTATTTGGAGAAGATGATGTGTGAGTCGACGTGGAGTTATTATTGAATCATTATCGCCTTACAGCCCAGCTTTTGTCCCTTTAGTTCAAGTATAAGTGGTCTTCTTGGCTTTGTTGGTCAAGAAAGCTGAGGCTTTAGCGAAAAACATATATAATGAGTACCTTGACGATGAGGTTAGGCCCGAAGGACTTGCAGTCTAACTGTCACATCATAAGATCGTCCCAGCCCAACAATCCTCTTAAAATTAGAACACAGCAACAATCAAATTGAGATGAAAGATGACAGGAAGTTAGTAGGTCGATAGTAGTAGTGGTAGCGTAGGAGTCAGGAAAGCAGTTCAGTTGGGTGTCAAGACTTATCCATACAGGAAATTCACATACGTACGGGGCCTTTTACGTACGTTATTTGTCCTCTTTCACCCGTAACGCAGCCGTATAGTCGAGTTTCCACCCGTAAAGCACTCCATTTTATCTCTATAGTACCGTATTACGGCCTGTTGAATGCACTGCTCTGAATAGATTATGATAGTATTAGCAGAGCTTTTTTTGAAGCGAAATTTGCTCCAGTATATCATGCGCTGTTGAGATTACCGTGCTAGTTTCTTGAAACGCGTCAAAGATAGCTCTGAGACGGTCTTCAGAGAGTAGCATCGTCGATATGAAGTAATTGATGCGCCTCCTTGAATAAAAGAAGTAGATTGCCGACGGTAAGTTCCCATTGGTACATCCGCCCTCGCTCTTGGAGCTTGGTAAGACAAGAGAAAAACACCTTCCCATAAATGATTCATCGTACACTCAAAAGCGCAGCCAAGCAGACGGCGAGGCAGCTTTCATGCTTAGGGTTCATCAGGCCGCCTCAATATTCCAGATCTACTTCCTGCAGTAACATCGGGTACAAGCCAAGCTGAATGCTGGACTACGAACAATACGAGTGCCGTCAGAAGATCCAATTAGCGAATTGGTGATGCAAGCGTACGCAAAGAGTCCAGAGTGGTGATGGAATTTTCCAATGATGATGTGAGCCCCGAAGGATCTAGAATGGGCTGAAGACATAGGAAGGAAATTGTTAAGACATAGATGATCGAGTCTTTGTAGAGGAGTTTTTGCAGATCAACCGAAAGAAGTTGCATCATGCGCCCGGCTGAATCTCGATACCTCCACCGCCACGCAGCAATAGACTGTTGCAATGTGGACATGAGCTATCTGAACCGTTTTCAATACCCATATGCTGCTGCTGGAACATATCACATGACATGTCGCAATATGGAGAAACACCAGAAACGAATTTCCGCATACAAAGCCCCAAGAAATAGCCTCGGGAGGCTTTCCCACAATGCGTATGACACAGCGTGGGTCTATAACATTTTCTTTAACTCTAAGACCCGTAGGCGATGGTTTGGGCTTGGGTGTGTCTTTGACTTACGACCACGTGGCGAATCAGGCGCAAACTCCTGTTATCAAAAACATGTTCAGCCCGTTCGTGCTGGTGCTTTTTTTGTCCTTGGTACCTGACAGCACATGTGTGAAACGATGTAGGTCTCAGCCTGTAAGAAGGCTTTTGTGTGGCGACCTTGGAAGGCTGATAACGGGCATGGTAGCGCAATTGGTTAACCAGTTGTAATGTGTAGTTTTTTGTAGGCTTGGTGACACTGCTTCAGCCGCCTTATGCAGTGATCCATCAGCCACTACTAATGTGGCCGAAACTCTGCTCAGCTATGTTGTTTTGATGGATAGGGAAAATTGTACAGATCGGCTGCTTAAAATTCTTAATATAAACGAGGCTTAGTTGAGTCGTGTATTAGCCTATCACTTTTAGATTGGTTGATCGACGGCTCCCATGCTACGTTTTGGGTTGAACAATCATTAGAATTAGGGTATCAAAGTGATCTAAGAATGAATCAATAAGTGCGCAATGTTTAAGAGGCTTTATCCTCTATTGCATCAGCCAGGAATGCCGGGTTACTCTCAAAACGTGGGTCGAGCCAGAAAGCACGCTCATCACCATCCTTGATCATTTGTTTGACAGTCTTTGGTTTGCTGTGACCGCCAATGTAATACAAAACACTCCGAATGGCGCCAATCAGTGAAACCAATGCGTAGATCTGCTTGTAGACCGGAATGGTCATTGCGCCCCAAAATGGTGTGCGCATATCAGGCCGGCGACGACAAGAGATATAGTTGTACGCCAGGACAGGGAATATGGAAACGAGCATGAGAAGGCCAGCTTGGCGCCAGTAGGCGCCATTACCGCCCATGGTGACGAGAACAGGTACGCGCACCCAATCGACAATGATACATGCGATAGAGTAAAAGTGGACAAACTTTTGCCAAAAGATTCCGTGAAGTGTCGTCTGGCCATTGAGGGAGAAAAGCATGCGCCCCATGAAGGCGAGGAGACGGCCATGACGGCCCATTTCCCACGAGCGAACACGCTGATTATACCAATTGAGTCCAGGTCCAAGGAATGTTGTTGGCACTTCGGTCTCGAGAACACAGCTCGAGTCGAAAGCGATGCGTTTCTTCATTTTTTGCATTGAAAGGCCTGTATTAACATCCTCGGCAATAAAATCGAGCGAGTGGTAGTTGCTAATGAGGTCGATAAGTGTATTCCTTTCGCAGAACCATCCAGCACCGTGAGGATAGAGAACACCGCAAATATCAGACTCAGCGAGTTTGACAAGGCCAGCCATACGGTACTCGACATCTTGCCAGGCGACAAGGAATAGCGGAACGTCCCCAGCAGCGTTAGTGGCCTTGAGTGGGAAGGCCACTCCCTTGGTGAGGTCGTCAATCTTGTCGATTGGCGCGCGAAAGCTGGCGGGAATGCAGACATCGTCATCAACAGTGAGGATGAAATCGGAATTCTTTGCTGCAACCGCACCGACAAGTTGCGCTGCATTTTTGCTGCCGATAGGTGACCAGATGTAGTTTATCTCAGGGTGTAAGCTGCGAACGAAGTTGCGGAAGACGTTGTTCTTTGGGTGCATACTTCGCGCATTGTCAATGATGAAGATGCTGCTTGGGTGAAAGTGAACAAAAGCAGACTCCATGACTCGTTTGAAGGCCTCATGATCACTATTGTGACATGGAATAACCAATGCAGTGCGTTGTTCGCGGTCTGTCCTCTCAGGTTTCTCATTCATGGCTTGCTTTTGTGCTTCGATATCATCATGTGCTGATATGGACTCTTCTGCTGCTGGGAGATTGGGAATGCGGGCGATGAGTAGCATGAGTGTGATCATCGCAGGTTCGAGTGCAATGACAATGATGAGGACAGGCAGCATGTTGCGACGAGTGATGGCCATCGCTGACTGAACCCAATGGAAGTAAAACTCACTGATGATGATGCCAGCCACCAGAGACGCGACAGCAGCAAGTACTGCATATTTTTTCCAGGTCATGGGCCAAAGAAGCTCTCGGATATCTATCATACCCCAGATAGTCTTTGGACTGATGTGAGCGAAAAACAATTTTTTGGCTGCACTAAAGGGTCTGAGCACCAGCGCAGGTATCTTCGCATCACGGTTATCATCGACAGGCTTTATTTGAACAGAAACACATTTTTCTTTGTCTAGATTTAGCGAAGAAGACCTGGCTGAGAGAACTGGTCGGTGTTGGTTGGGGTGCTGAACTGGTGTGATCTCATCTGGATCGGCAAATGGATTTGGATTCAAGGGTGTAAAGTCGATCAGTGTTTGTGACGAGGCATCCGTGAATGGATTTGTGTCGACGTTGGAGACTCCAGTTGACGATGGCCTTGAGGAGAGTGTCATTCGCACATGTCGAGTCCACGGTACACTCGATGGTGCCAGTGTAACATCGTCATTAAGCAGTGGAAGTGGATCTGCGAAGGGATTCGTCTCAGTGATGGAGATCCGTGAATAATTGCTGGAAGAGTAATGACTCCCATTTCTTTGCGGTTCGAAAATCCACTCTTGGCTTCTAAGTTGTGCTGCTTCAGGCACAAGAGGATCGTGAACAGCAGTCTCATGCGGATCCTCGTCAAGACGTTGGTGCTGTTCGGAGCTGCTGAACCATCTTGATATGAAAGATGGCATGACTGTAATGAGAACGAAGGTAATGCAAAAGAGCTACTGGTAGAATTGAAAAAGACTTTGAAGTATAACGCACTGTTCTACTGAAGGAGTGCACAACTTTTCAATGTTTGAACGGGTGGGAGGCATGAGATATCCTCCTGTGGAATGTAGTCCTCTCCTCACATTATGAAGTGGCCTGGATGCCAAAATTGGGAACGCCCAAACGAGACTGGTTCTCCTGGCTCAAATTCTAGAAGCCTTTCCGCTTTGTGGCATAGCATCCACAATTGTGAGAATTTCGCATCTTACCATTATTGGGCAGTGTTCAGATGGCAAACCTAGAATGAATTTTGAGTGGACACTCAGCGATTTGGGAGTACGAGGTTACTTTTGCGTGGCCTAGGCGCAGGTACATATATGAATAGCTTAAGCCTCAGACTGGCTTGCACGGAGCAACTTCAGTGACTGGACAGGCGACGTTGGGTAATGGTTGCGTACCATGAGGTACATCGAGGTACATTGAGGTACATCCTCTAGTGCTGAGACTTGTAGATGGCTAAGTTCACCGAAGACCTAAGTGTAGATCATGACCAAGGACTTCTACCCGGGCCCTGGAGGACCAGGCCAAGACGGCATGGGGCTCGAGCGAACGCATCTCAACTTCCGCATCCGGGAATACCGTGTGCATGGTTACGGGAGCCATAATCTCGCTAAGACCCACACGAGAGGCGAACTGCAAACAGCCCTATCGGTCGTGCGTATATCGCCGACAAGCAGGAAGTGTCTCTCGAGGCAACAGTGAAGTCGCGAGGGGTGGCTTCCAATGGTGTGTTGGAAGTGACACAATTTCGAGTTTCTGCCTAGTGCCACCGCCTCAGCCTCATCTTCGTAGCCTCCAATCTGATGTCGAGTTTACTAACACAAGCATCATCCTCTATCAATCCACATTGGGCTGTGTCGCAATAAGCCCGTATGCAAGCAATAATCCATTGTAGTACACTGATATTTGTGAAACATAACCTTGCAAACTGATCCTACCTCAGTCATAGACCACGTTGACTACGCGTGCTAAGAGTTCCCCGGTACCGCAATGACAGGTTAGATCACTTACTCCACACAAGCATGAATTACTACCAGGGTAGCTTGCGCGTCGATTTAACACGATCGATTTACCTGAGGAAGGATACTCCACATCTGAGAAGATGGCCCTGTCCAGAACGGTGCTCGCACAGATCATCCATCTCTTCATCCCGCGCTGAACCCAAGTGTGGTAGGCTTACATCACTTTGAAACATCTCTGCGAGTATACGACCACTTCTCACAGCCTCATGACACGACTTTAGCCCTGAATCGTGTCCATGTATCTGTTACGCCTTCAGGCTCGTCAGTTGTGTCACAACAACAACGATGCAAGATGCAACGACTGTGGGGTTGAGTAGGCTTTGGCGATATGCAAAGTTGTCAGGCTACTAACAGTGTCAGGGCGCTTCGCCTACCCCTGATAACACTATCGCTTCAGGAACGTCCTACTGTGTGAACCACCTGGATGTGGTGCTGAGGCAGAGACTTGCAAGCACCTAAGGCTTTCCGGCAAACCCTTCACTATCCCCGTAGTACAGGATCTGTCATCACTTGTTGAAGGAACCGACCGCCTTCATTGAGGTCTTCCGTGAGCCCCTGGACATCGCCTTGGCGATATGTAACTTGAAATTGATCAAGTCAACTAATGCAGACCAGCGTCAACACAGAGTTCCTGTAGCTGCATAGATTGGGGCAATTGGTGTCTTGAATCACGATGTTCAATAGAGGCGGAGCCGTCGAAGAAGGAGCTGTTCTATGCATGGCAACTGTACTCACACAAATTTCTTTAGTCTCTTTGGACCAATGTCGGGACACGCCACGTTGTATACTGGCTCGTTGCGGAATTGTCAAACACCTTGTCTAATAGACAGTGAATGGCGCCGACAATCATCGCTCACTCACCTTGACAGGATTGCTTCCGCCCCTTCTTACGACGAGAGAGTTCACGCTTGTGGCTGCCTGGAAGTATACACGGGCTGATATAGGATATAGAGCTGGGCTCTCAATGTGTTCCAGACTCATCACACTTAATTTAGCAGCAGTTTGGTATTTCACATCGTGCCAAAAATCGAGACCAAGGCGTTTGGTGCCAGTGTGGCAAGCATGGCTCAATAATCAATGCTGCTCAGGCGAAAGAAGATGTCGAGAGCTCTGGAAAGAGGTTATCATGTAGGCTTACAAGTCATATAAAAGTGCGCGTCTGTCCGCTGGAGTTTGTAACACTGCACCCACTTCTCTCATTGAATCTCCTGGAGGTTCACACTCGCTTAAGCACCCCTCTCCGCTCTTTACGACTAAAGATCTGCAGCTCATTAGCTATGACGGCTACACGTCCACAGGATTTCGATTGCTGGAACTACTTGTACTCCACACCGTCATCTCCAGCTTCACCAATCAGCATCCTAAGCGGTTCCTCTACACCTAATTCTCCTGCTTCAGACAGCACTGAGCCATGTTTCTTTGACACCTCGACACCCGATACAGAGCTCTCAGAGTCTCAGGCATTCTCAACTCCCGACCCCATTTCCGAGGGCCATTATGTCCTCGTTGTTGGTGGACTCGGCTACATCGGCTCCCACACTGTCTGGGAGCTTTTGAAGGCTGGCCACAATGTCATCATTGTCGACAATCTGAGCAATTCTTACCGAGACGTTCTCCAAAATCTTCAACTCCTTATCCAAGATCACTACAAGGGCCAACTCAGCATTCCCCAGCTCGACTTCTACGAAGCCGACTACCGCAAAAAGCCAACCATGAAGTCCATCCTCGAGCGCTACAACAGCCTCTACACCCTCAAATCCACTATCACATCAGTGATTCATTTCGCCGCTTACAAATCCGTCGAAGAAAGCATCCATCAACCGCTGAAGTACTACTCCAACAACGTTGCTGGCCTAATTGACTTCTGTGAACTCCTTGATACCTTTTCCATAAAAACACTTGTGTTTTCCTCCTCGGCTACCGTGTATGGTGAACTTGCCAACCGCGGTGGAAGGCTGAGGGAAGAACTCATTAGCCACACAACTACACACTGGATGGACAAAGATGGCTCCAGAAACACTACACTGAGCGGCTGTACCGGGTTAACAAATCCGTATGGCCGTACTAAGTGGATGAGCGAAGCCATACTTAGTGATCTTGCGGCAAGTGATCCAGAGTGGAAGATCTATGCACTTCGGTACTTCAACCCCATCGGATGCGATTCAAGTGGTGTTCTTGGTGAAGATCCGAGGGGCACACCGAATAACCTCATGCCCATCGTGATACGTGTCATGGAAGGCCGGATTTCCGAACTCAGCATCTTTGGTTCAGACTGGGACACCAAAGATGGTACTGCAATACGAGATTTTATTCACGTCAGCGACTTGGCTCGAGGGCATACCGCTGCAATTGCTCTGGGCACGAGTAGCAAATCCGAGTCAGGTTTCCACTGCATCAATCTCGGGACTGGAAATGGTTCGTCAGTGAAAGAGGTTGTTGATACTATGCGGTTGATCTCTGGAAAAGAAATTAAGATCAAGTCTACCGGGAGGAGAGAAGGCGATGTGGGCATATGTATTGCAGACCCTCATAAAGCCGAAAGAATATTAAGGTGGCGTCCACAGAAGACGCTTGAAGATTCTTGCAAGGACATCTGTAAGTATCTTGATACTCACGATTGACTCTCCTTGACTCTCCTTGACTCTAGTAGCCTTTCTCTCTAATTCCTTGGATTATCTCGTGCATAGATTTGTTGTCGCAAGATCTAGTAATATCTTAATGACTGATGACCACCTCGAAGAAAACTGTCTATGTAGTGATCTAATTTGTAACAAACCAAGAACGACTGTCACATTATTTTGTTCTGCTGTCTTTGCAATGTAGTGGTGCTCTGGTCTGTCTTCCGGGCCAATGTCCCAAATCGAAAGTTTTCTAGGACTGGTCGCGCAATGGCGCACCACAATAGAGTCAATCTTATTACGATATTTGCTACAGATATAATATATCTTCGCTGGAGAACAACATTAAAATCATACGGCTTCGTGTATTTTAGTATGCTATCGACATGAGTCTCGCGATTTGGTAAAAGCGCACCGAATCGATGCCTCTTACCTGCCCACATTTGTTATTTCACTTTCCAATATCTCTATGCTTTTAAGGTAGAAAGGTTTGTACATATCTCCTAGTATCAAATGGATGTGTGGCCTGCTCGGCCACCAACAAATGTTAAAGAGGGTATCGTGTACCTTCAGCATCTGTTCAGTAATCCTGAAGGCTTTGCTGGCTTCCTTCTCATTTTGAAAGTTGCTTATTTTTGGTAAACGCGTGCTCCAGGCAACACTCTCCTTTCTAAATAGGCAACGATATTAGCATTTTCCTGAGCGGTGTTCGAAACGACGATATGCCACATGGTGTTATCCGATATTCTTTCGTATATTATCACGTGATCCTCTTTCTATGGTAGCTTTTTTGTGTTGTACTGATGCAGAATGCTAGGTAATGCTGCGTATGGGTCAAAGATACTACGGACTGCTCTGTCTCAGTACTATATCCGTCATCTATACCTTAAGGTCATCACCCATAGCTACGCAGTCCTGTATCTAATAGCAAAAGCCGATTCAATGAATGAACACTCAATAGGATACGTTTTTCCTTTACGAACCTTGGCGCTAGTGGTATAAGGTCTGCCAACAAAGGGACTATTCTCTTCTACTATCGCATGGAGAAAAGGAAGATAAAAAACGCGTCGATTGAGAAACCGCTCACACAAGAACTGCCTTCACTCTAGCGCCTGGTACATCCTCAGTATCATGTGGGAGGTCACAGTTTATGTAAAACTAGCTGCCAAACATACCAGGAGGCTAATGGAATACTGCAACTACTGCTAATATCAAGTGTATTCTATCAGCTTGACAGTTATCGTCAGATACTGCCTAGCAACTGTTAGCAGCGTGACGCATGTACACAGTATGGTTGCAAAAAGGTTTTATGGCTTGCGTCGCGCTCACCAGTACGCTTTGTGCGACTGGTGAAGCAAAGTCAGTGTATATATTAGGTACGAAAGCCATCGAGCATAGTTTTTAGGGAAACATGGTTCAGTGTAGAGACAGCAAGTCTTGATTGCCTTAAAATGGTATTTCCCCTTGCATCCCAACTTGTAATCCCTGTCTTGACAAGCGATATACTGTCAGTATTCTTTGCAGAAGCATAGTTAAGTAGCAAGCCAACAGTGTATCACTAAGATCAGTCTTGGATTTTCTTCCTGTACTTATTGGTTCCTACATTAGGGAGCAGCTTACAAATGCTGGGATTAGCTTCTGGGGCCGAATGGTAATGGTAGTGGTAGTAGTATTCTATCAAAGTCCCAGTACGCTTGGCAGTTGCCTTTACCTATATGGTGACCTCCCGTGGGGTATTGGGAACACGCCAGGTGCTAAAGCGGAAATGGTTTTTGCATGAGCAGCCCCTTAGTGGGGATACAACAACCTTGAATATATGTATTCAAATCAGTTTGTCAATTTGATTCTAGAATAGTTGTGATGATATTGGGCTTTGCAAGCAGTGCCAGCATACATAGGTTCCTACCAGGTTGAGCTGCGTTTATGCAGAACCATGTATGCGCCAGATCGATGGGAGTACCTACAACGCAATCCTTCATTCTATCAACTTGGGCTGAACTCACATCTTCTCAGCGGCGTTTGCTAATTAGTACCTGGGTGTGCGCTTATGCAATTCGAACTCTTTACGTTGTGCTTTGGCGTTTTGTGAACACGGAAAAAATGATAAACACAACATGATGTTTAGACTGCAGTTTCTTCCCACCTCTTATTTATTCATGGTAAAAAGACGTGGTTGGACTTGAACAACTACTTAGAGACTTGACATTCCGGAGCACTGGCGTGTCAATAGATGGCCTGCAAATTGGTCCAAGGTTAAACAATCGTTGTATTTATAGATATTGCACCGACGCAAAGTATACTCATCCTATGGACGCTGCCTGAATTGGCCCGAGTTCACGGTAGATGGATGAAAATTGCCACCACCATCATGATATTGTACATCCCAGATTGCAAAGCACATCCGTAAGGAACATGCCATATATCCCAACGCAGCCCAGCCTTCCAGAATTTGCTCAAAAATTGCTTTTGTCCCTGCTGGTAACTGCAATCGTTTTCGTAAAGCAGGGCTTTGATGGCCCTCAAGCAGTAAGGATCGCTATCACTACGCTGAAGACAAGGGACATCAAAGAAATGCCACCCTTATCAGCAGCCCCTTTCATGCTATTCAGGGTTTCAGCGGCTCTGTGAGCGACGTTCAGAGTCGGAAGAGTGTAGTGGGAATGGATAGAAGTCGTGTTAGGGAAGAATGGGGTAGGATGGAAAGTGGAAGAGTTGGCGAAAGGCGCAGGGTAGAAGAGACCAGAGGTGGTTCCGTTCACGACAGGCGGTGACATAGTCGGAAAGTCGTAGCTGGATGTCATAGGAGGAATCGAAGTCTGGATCGTGTACACCGGCTCTTCGGTCTCAGTAGGGGAGGTGGTAGCGGAAGACAGCAGCTCGGTCGGTATCGTGGCAGAGAGATAGCCGGTGATTGTGATGACAGGAATCGAGACAGTGTCGATGGGAGTTGGTGCGTTCGTGTTGACGAAGAGTGTAATGGTTTTGTACTCAGTCAATGTGGAGTGAATGGTAGTCGTTGTGTCTGACTCCTCCGTAAGAGTGGGAGCAACCCTGCGTGGTTGGTTAATAGAGCTCCACACCAGCACGTGGCCACATACATGCTGAGCGTTCCGGTAGGATCACCCTTGGTTTCCACCTGAGGCGGCGTGACTGTTGTAGTCTTCGTGATAGTCACATGCACAGTGGAAGGTTCGATGGCGGTAGTGACCTCGGGGCAGAGATACGTCAGAGTGGTAGCATAGCCGTACATCATGGCTGGTCCAGTGCAAAGCTTTGGAAGCTCAGTGCAGGTGCCGTCACGAGCCAACACGGGCAAGGACTCAAGGACATCTCCTTTGAGAATGCTGTTGCTGATAGCCTCGGCGGCGGCGCGAGCTTCTGCTTGTTAGCGTACGTTCTTAGCCTTTTCTGCTGTCTCGCGCGTGGCTGCACGTGAGAAAGATAATGTGGGAAGAACGTGTAGAGTATCTAAATAAATACCCACCAGCGATTGTGGCGAGAGCGAGCGTGCGAACAGTGTTCATGTTGACTAATGAGGTCAAAAGCGTGTAGAGTGAAGATTTTACAGGAGAAAACGTGGTAATGTCGAAAGAGTGTTGGACCAACGAAATGGGAAACGAGTGTGGGTTACCGATGAAGGAGGCAAAAGCTGGGGAGAAAGTAGTTGTATGTAAGTAAGGCAGGCATAATCATGATGAGGCGACACGAGGTGAAAGCGAAATGAGAGCCTTCTAGATTCATGGGACAAGAGCCAATAGCAGAAGTGGTAATTCGTGTGACAGTGAAGCTGCGTTTGTGTCGTTGTGTACCAGTGACGCAGGCACCCGTGTCGCTCCTGCCTGTTTCAGTGCGTTTGTGAACATGCTCTCATTGGAGACTAGTATAATCGCGTGCTAGGTGCAATACATTCGGATGCCGCATAGGATATGAATGGGTTGGTTCCTGGTTAGGTTCGTCCATGTTGTGACTGCAATCACAGCTATAACTGGAAATCATAATAGTCTACGGACAACGCGATCCAGGCTTGAGTACAGATCAGTCGCCATACAGGTCAAGCAAATGGGTTAACATCTTTCGTTGCAGCTCCAGAACTTGATCTTGCGTGATTTTGGTGGGTGCTCCATCAGGTCCTAATGCGATATTCTCATCGTCACTCGCCAGTAAGTGCGGCCGTACACCGAAGAATGGAACACCCAAGACCTTCAAAGACGAGGTCTGCGACTCAACCATCGCTTTACTGGCTCGGTAGACTTTTGCATCGTACTGGTTGAGCTCTTCCTGTTCACGTTCTAAAGTCTGCGACCATGTCAGTATCAGTGATGTAATCCTGTTGGCGTTGTGTCGTACTCGCAGTATAGGGGTGTTCTCCAAAAGGCCTGGCAGAGATCTGCACGCTTCAGTACTCGAAAATCTGCCCTTGTGTATCTTGTGGTACTTACAAAGCAGCTCTGTGTTTCTGCTCATTCTCCTTCTTCAACCCTTGCTCTTCAATGAGCCTCGTTCGGCCAACTTCCCATTGCCTCACATTGCCCTCCTGGTCCTTCATCAACTTGCGAATAGAAGCAGAAAAATCAGGGTTCTGCGTGGCAATCTTGCTGACACATCGAAGGCCAGATTTCCAGTCTATAATGGTCGCTGGGTCTATCAGAGGCGTTGAAGAGCGATATTGGGGTTTTGGCGGTGCAAGTTGCGAGGGTACTGGCCGCCCAGCGAGACGAGGATCCTTAGCTTGATAAGATGTGTTTTGACCAGGCGTGGCATCGTGTTGTGTAGTCTCAAATCCTGGATATTGATCATACGCTTGCTGTGGATCCTGAGCTGATGGTTGCTCTTCTGGCTTTGGTAGGCTTGCAAGAGTTCGCAGGATTGCTTCCAGGTCCATATTGACCGGCAGACCATTGTTCTCAGCCATCGTAGTGATGGAGTCTCGATTTTTTTTAGGAGACCAAGTCAAGGTAGTGTGGCAATGTATGTCCCAGAGATGTGCACAGAATTGAACATGTTGTCTTTGTTGGTGGAAGACGCTGAACGAGAAGCGCGTTTGCGCAGATCAAAATGGGTGTTGCACCTTTCGTTCCTTCCTCAGAACCCACTGTGCATGTTCAAGCAAGAAGAAAGCATCAAAAGCATCAATAGAACTTCAAACTTATATGGACACTCAACCACACAATACATGAATAAGAGATGAGGTCGGCACCTCCGTAAATCCGCATGCCGATGTCAATGATCCCAAGTCTTGGCAGCCCCGATTCACCCAACTTTTGTCAAATCATCCGATCTCCACCAGCGCTTGCTCCCACGTCAACCCGCCCTCTCCCCTCTCTTACCTTCAGACATACCAGCATGTCGAAGCACGTCAAAGACGCCACGCGCTTCACAGCGACAGGAGTATGGGCGCACACAAGACCAGGCGGGCGCGCATCAACGCTGCAATTTGCCGACCCAGCGCCTAAGAACGAAACACCACAGCAGAAAGTGAAGCGACTAAGGGAAGCAGCGAATAGAGCAAAAATGGCACAGGTCACAAAGTGGGATTATGCATATCTGTATGGGAGGATGGCTGCAGATGCGGCGCATAGATTCACAGTTTACGGATTGATTTTCGCTACGGGTACGCATACATCTTCCCAGACGTCCAATGGCTGCATTTTCGACATCTGTAGCATCCTAGTAGCTGGTGCTAATATCCCTTAGGCTGTGTTGGTGTCCTTGCTGTATTCTCAATAGGAGATATGATCGTCTACAACCGACGGAAGCGCGCAATCTACTTCGCCGACCAAGAGCGTGAACAAGCTAAGATTCTCGAGGCCGCACGATCCGCTGTTGCAGATGGAACCGCGTCGCCCGCGCAGATGGCGCTCGTGGCTGGAATTGCTGAGGAAGAGGAGGCTATGGAGAAGAAGAAGGCGGAGAGGAAAGCACCGTCTAAGCTGCTATGGTGGCTGCACGGTGACTGGAAGGAGGAGAAGATGTTGGAGGAGCAGAGAAAAGCGGCCCTGGCGGAATTCAAGAAGGCGGAGGCAGAAGCGCAGAGTTCGGGTGTGAATGCTGGCGTTGCCAGTGTTACTGCTGCGGTACAAGAGGCGCGAGACAAAGTATCAGATAAGGTGTCGAGCACTTTGTCAACGTCGACATTGACATCAACATCAACACCAATTGTCGGTGGCCCACTTGACCATGAGGCGGCAAAGGCAGCTCAGAAGGTTGAGCAGACAGGCAAAGGCTGGCTCGGGTGGATGTTGGGTGGATCCAAGAAAGAGTAGGATTTCGTTGAGTCTAGAAGGGGGGCAAGAGCCTCATGTACAACACTCGACCTCCAGCCTGTACATCGTTGTTTCACTATCATGTATGTATGCATCACGGAGTTGGACGGCACATGTAGACGGGCGCTGGGTATCTCTGACATACGTGTTCATAATTGCATATCAACTATCGTAGGATGATCATTTCTATTGATTCCCTTGTCCTGAGACGGGCATATAATTCCTTCGACGCTGCTTTTAGTCAGTACTCGCCCATTGCATAGACGTGGGCTCCCTACCTCTCTCCACTGGTCCACCCACGGCCTCACACCTGCATAACCCAACAGTCCCACTGTCGCTGCTATGAAAGCCAGAACCACGACCTGGTCTTTGGTCGAATCTCTCTGAAAGCAAGTTGTAAGGACCTTGTCCTCCTCTTCGCCTTTGCAGAAGCTGTAACTCAGACAAAATTGTCGATTACAGTCATTGCATGACTTTTTGCTAGCGCGTGGTCGAAGTTCGAGATTTGGTTTCGAGCTTGTTGAGGGGGCGTCCAAAGCGACGATGGTACTGTTGCCGAAGCAAGTGCATTTGCAGAAGGATGTTGGTGCTGAAAGCCTATCAGTGTAACTGTGGATGGCTATTGAACAAGGGAAGGCGTACACGCTGCAAATGATAGCGACAGATAGGAGAGGAAAGTCAAGAAGAAAAGAATATATCTCCTCATAATGGTAATGGTGATTGTCGTACAGTTGCGCAAAGGGTTGTTGGACGCGCCGGTGGCTGCTGGATGCTGCTGACAAAGGTCTTATTCGGTCTCCGATGGTGTCGCTTTGTTTACAAGAACACGACAGTCCTTATCATCTACAATGTTCTAAGGCCTTATTTAATCTTACATAAAAATCGAGGGTTAGCCAGGTTCAGACTACATTGAGACACCACAGCTGAGAGCTTTGGTAAGCTTTGACCGTCTGATCTACGACCAGAGCGCGCTAAGCATTTTCCTCCCCCTCCGCAGTGATCGAGCTTCCACTGCGCGTGCAAAATCACAGCCTTTAGCTTTGTCCCAACTAAACGGCCACGGCGACTCAATGCCCGCGACACAGGCGCCTAACACAGAAGCGGACTCCCCCAAGACAGTCAGACTGCACATCACCCCACTTAAGCCTGAGCTGCTTAAAGTCTACCTCGCGCCGTCAGTCTTACCGCTCGCGCGCAACATTTCCTACCATACCGTCGAGACATTTCCTGAGAAGGGATACGGATACGTTGAGCTGCCAGAACAAGAAGCACAGAAGATTAAGAAAAAGCTCAACGGTACCACTTTGAAAGGCTCAAAGGTGCGCATCGAGATGGCCAAACCAGAGAAGCGCAAATTGCGCGAAGAAGCAGATGCAGAGGCAGAGGTAGAGACAGGTGGAAAGCCATCGAAGCGTGCAAAAAAGGACAAGAAAGAGGGAAAAGACAAGACCGAAAAGCGAAAGAGGGAGCCTGGTGTGTTCGATGGTGTAGAGCTACCAGACAATCGTAAAGTCAAGCGTGGCTGGACTGAACCTGTAACCGCGAAGAGTAAGAGCAGTAAAGACAAAAAAGAAAAAAAGAGCAAAGACAACAAGCACCAGTCGAAGCCTTCGAAGTACACAAAGGAACCTGAACTTCTTTTTAAAGCGAAGCTGGAACCCGTTGCTGCGACAGAGCACTCGCGCAAGGAGAAGAAGAAGGACAAGAAGGACAAAAAAGAGAGAAAGACCAAAACAAAAGAAGTCATTGTCCACGAATTTGAGAAAAACACAAAAACGCCTTCCTTCCTTAAAGCAGCCAAAGTTTCGACGGAGAAAAAGCCACCAGTCGAATATGTGAATGGGGTGGGATGGTTGGATGAGGACGGCACGGTGGTGGAGCCTGAGACGAGGAAGGCGGCGCATAGCAGGGTGCTGCAGCTCGTAGACGGAAAGCCGCTGACTGAATCGCCCCCTACGGATTCACAAGGACGGCCGATTGTCAAGTCTGCACCGCCTCCAACGGATTCTCAAGGTCGACCTCTTAAGTCTACTAAGAAAGAGAAGAAGAAGGCCACGCCGCCACCAGAATCCTCATCTGAGTCCGAAGCTGAGTCCTCGGTCGTTTCGAGTTCATCTGAAGATGAACTCTCCTCATCTGAGTCCGAGAGCGAAGACGAGGAAGATGAGGAAGATGAGGAAGATGAGGAAGACGGAGAAGACGGAGAAGACGGAAAAGACTCGGCATCCGTTCTCTCTTCTCCTGCCCAAAACAAATCTGTTTCAAAGCAAACCCATCCTGCTTCGAAAATCTCATCAGCTTCTCCCTCCATACCATCGAAGGAAATCCACCCACTCGAAGCACTCTTCAAACGTGCTGCGCCCACATCTCTCAGCACTCCCACAAAACCGCCTCCAATCAACACATCCTTCTCCTTCTTTGACAATGAGACCACTTCACCCTCGGCACCCGCTGATTCCACTGAGGCAACAGATGGTATGCCTACAACACCGTTCACGCAGAGGGATCTAGAATGGCGCGGTCTCCGGAGCGCGGCGCCCACCCCTGATACTGCGGCGATTGGGCGGCGGTTCTCGTTTGACTGGCGCAAGGGCTCGCAAGAAGCGGACGAGGATGAGGATATGAGTGATGTCGATGCTGGGGAGCAGGCGCAGCTGGATCTGAATACCAAGGCCAATACAAAAGAAAAACATCTGCCAGGCCTTGCTGAGGGAGACGAGGGTGGGTTTGAAGGTTTAATTGCTGGTGCAGAAGGTGATGGGGAAGACAAGCCAGAAAGCGAGTTCAAAAAATGGTTTTGGGAGAATAGGGGAGACATTAACAGGGCATGGAAGAAGAGGAGGAGGGAGGCGTTAAAAGCGAAGAGGCATGCTGATAACCGGAAGATGACTGGTGGACGTCGGGTAGGCTGAGCTCTGCTATCTCGAAACCAGTGAATATGACATTAATCGATGATGAGATATAGCTATATGCGTTGCATAGCAAAGAAGAACAGAAAAAAGTACAGCATAGCGTAGCGTAGCATAGCATCAGGCGTACGGAAGACACGACTACTGATGATCCTTTCTTCTATGCATCCACGCCTTTGATCTTGACATGTTCTTCCGAGGTCTTCCTCTTCTCATTGGCGCTTTCCGAACTTTTGGCAGCTACTTCTGCTCTTGTCGATGCTTCTTCTGGTTTGCTCGCCTTCTCAAGCGATGGTACACTAGAACACAGCAGATTCTCCCCGATCATGCCTTTCTCTGTAGCTTCGATGATAGCTTCTGGGATGGTCATTGTAAAGTTTGATGCCTCTGTTTGTGTGTGTGTGTGTGTGTGTGTGTGTGCAGGTCGCTGGCGTCCTGTCCATGTTAGCCACAAAAGCGGACATAGTCAACCATAGTGGGTGCAATATCAGATGACGAACATACCTGTTTCGGTTTTTGGGGGTTGCAGGTTTAGAGATGTGGCGCCAGATATCCCAATCCCAGTAACAGGTTCGATTCTTCAAGAGCTTCTTGTCTTTGGAGAGGGCGAAAGGTTTGTCTGGATATTGTCGACCTTGACGCATCTGTCGTCATGCCGGATAGTGTTGGGCCGTCTCGGTTCACTTACCGTTCTTCCCTGTAAGTGGAACCACTTCACGGCCTACGGCAGCACATCTGAGCTTACAAGTGGGGATATAATCAATTGTCTATGAGGAAACGCATTATGTCATCCAATTTGTGCTCAATTACTTCTGGCTACATAACAAAATTCAAGAACTTGTCCTTTTTTTGTTTTGTCTCAATGCACTTTTTTCCAAGATGATCATCGCAAAGACGTCCACGTCCACAAAGCTTTGTAAACACTCCACTCCAGCCTTATATGTATACGTTTGAGCCACACAATCGCTGCGGGTGTGTGTTTCTCGTACTTATTGGTTCTGATAAACTGAGTGGTAAACACAGCTAGCCATGGTGTTGAATGAAAAAATAATACATGATAAAACATAGGCTGTGAGATATGAATTGTCGAGCAATGGCGTCTTGCTCTTTATATCTGTAATCCAAAGTGTAAATGGAATCGTTAAGGCGTTCGGATTGAAACTTGAACGTATACCCGTGCTATCTTGCCTATACAGTCGCGATTTGTCGCTCGTGATCAGCCTACCGGAAGATTATGACCGTGCCACAAAGGTGAACTTGCAAACGTTCATCGCACGCCCACAATATGTTTGAATGCATCTGATTCGGCTTGCAACACAATATGCTGGGCCATCCCGTAGTTCCACTTTACCTATACGCTGCCCTCCATAGGTGCGCCACTCCTCCCCCTCGATCCATCCTCCCCACTCCTAATAGCCCTCTCTAACTCTCTGATCCTCTGCTTCAACGACTCATTCTCCTTCTTAAGCTCCTCTAGCTCTGCTCTCTGCAATGCGACCTCCTCATATCTCGGCGTGCTGACAATACTACTACTTCTACGCATCTCCACTGAACCCTGCCCTTGTTGACTGCTGATGCTTTGCCTGTGACTCTGTGGAATGCTGTGCACACCCATCGGCAAACCACTTCGTGACACGCTGCTGGAACTACGGTGCCGTCGCGAAGATGTGGGGTGTGTAGCCCCTTGTAATGGGACACCAGAGTGTGCTGCGCTGCCGGCGGGATCGGTAACGTCGAGGAGCGCATTCGACGCGATGGAGGAGGTTGTGGATGCTACGGAGGCGGAGTGGGCACGCAAGGCGGAGAGCTCGCGTGTTAGGCGATTGACAACGGCTTCTTGTTCTTTTTCCAGCTCGAGGTGCATTTCGGCAGCGGTCATGGGGCGTGGGTGCCGCATGGGGATGTTGCCTGCATCTGCGCTAGGAAGGCTTGGTGACAGAGGTGGGAAGGAGTGGGTATGTTGGGATGCCGGGGGGAGTGTGCCGCCTGGTGAGGCAAGTGGGAGTGGTGGAGGACTCATGGGGTAGATCTGTGAAGCTCGTCGAGAGGCTGGTGTTGAGTTCTGGCGGGAGCTTGACATGCCAGTCTGCGTGTGCGATAGGTTGCTCGTGGCGCTTGGGCGTGGTGACACCGGGACTGAATTCAAGTCTGGAGCCATGTTGTTTGCCCAAATGTACTATGTGCTGACCTTTCCTTGTTATGGGTTGCTTGTTATGTGTAGCTCAATGTTATAGACCCCGCTATGAGATACTGGCGGATGGTGACAAGGGGGAACGCTGTTCAAGGCGCGATTGAGCTCGTGGCGAGTGGTAATCAAGACGTTTGGCGTGTCAAGGCGTGGTGAGATACACGTTGATTTGGACAGGCGAATTCGATGGATTAGGGAGGGGTATCAGTGAAAGTAGGAACGACCGATGAGGGGCAAGCTGGATCAACTAAAGACCGTACCCATAGTGTTGCGTGAGGATTTGATGCTTAAGGTAACCCTTTGCAATGTACCTGCTCTTCTGCTTGTCCGCGGAAGCTTGTTTAAACCAAGTTATTTCTGGAGACGTGCCCCCAGACAAATTGAGAGCGGTGGTGGTTCAGTCAGCACGCCCTAATTGGAGCAGAATCATCATCAATGTGATACATCGTTCCACATGTAGGCTAGTAAGGTCCGAGTACTCCGATCTGGTGCGATTTGTTCATTGGCGCATATATATCATCAAACTCTCTATAGTTCACCCTCCGCACCTCAGGACGCGGTGCTTTCTTCCCTCCCACCACTCAGCTTCCACACGTGCGGTGGGTGGAATGGCTTCCGGCAAAGCTCTGAAGCACGTTCGACTCTATCGCTTCATCAATCCCCAGAGCTCTTCGCTCAATTATCCGCAAAATGCTTTTCCATAATGACATAAACCCCCAACTCCAAGCCGGATGCTCTATCTCGATTTGGCCAGGGACATTTTTGAAGTACCTTCATGTTGCATCGATTCTCTAGTAAGTACGAGCCAAGTTCCTCAGGTACCAGTCGATGAGCTTCCTGCCAACCTTCGCCTCAGAGACGTGGATGAGGTCCTGCTTTGCATTAGTATAGTTCATCACTGTGCCCGTTTTGATTGCACTTACACCCTCCATGGCGTAGTCAAGGTCGCCCGCCGAAACAATATCTCCCTCCAACAGGCCACCCTCGTTCCACCTGATTTGCCTGTTCCTCTGCTTGTTGACAAGCAACCAGCACCTCAGTTTCTCTGGCTCAACCTCGAGGAAGCCTGCGAGTTTCTTCAGGTCCATGGTGGTGTATAGCTTCAAATAGCTCTTGACGGTGGGTGACATCATGTTGTTCTTGACCTCATCCATGAAGATGCGGAGGTGGTGCTCAACGGGGTCGATGTTGACCTCTGGGTTGTCGAAATCAGGCGGCGTAGGGCTGATGAACTTGGGGCAGGCAGTGCGGAACAGCTCCTCGAACAAGGGAAGGGACTCGGGTCCACCACGCTGCAGCTTATTGAACTGCTCGCCGTACTTTTCGCGGAGAGCGGTGTGGATGGTGTCATCGAGCCTCGTGGGCTGGAAGGCAACACAGATGGCGACAAGCGCGTACATCTGGTCGTTCTTCTTCGTGATCGAATCGTACTGTGCGTTCTTCTGGAAGTTCTTGGTCCTTGAAACATAGACGAGGATGTGAGAGAACATGCGAATGGCATCCGTGTAGCGGCGCATCATCATGTAAGAGAAACCAACATAGTAGTATGTGGTGAAGTGAGCGGCCATGACCCGAGCGAACTGGGCCTTCTTGTTGAGCTCGATGTCGTCGAGTGTCTTGAGTGCAAGGCTGAAGTCACCCAACAGGCAGTGCACACGCAAGAGCCCAATGATGGAAAAGTAACCCAGCATCTTATACAAGGGGCGTTGACCGTACTCGCCAGCATAGAGGTTCGAATCCTCACCGCGCTTCATGGCTGCGAGCTGCTCGTTAATCTGCGATCGCTGGATGAGCGAGTACAGAACGTTGAGAACACTGTAGCAACCCCATGTGTTTGGGTTCTCGCGCAGGAGCTGGATTTCCTCCTGATTGTCATTTTTCAGGGCGACCTTCTGACGGTAGCTGCAGAAGCTGTTAAACTGGTAAATGAACTCATCAATGACGTCCCACGCCCAGTAGTACTGTCCTTCAAGTCAGCTGTGCCCCCTCATCTCGCCAAGCCTATTGTTCTTACGTTGGGAACCTCGAGGTCGACTGGTCCGTCCGAGTTGAGGATGTAGTGGAAGAGGTTGCAATAGTTGTCGTAGCTAGCGAATTTGGTCTCAAGCGTCGCCTGAAACTCGAGAGGCGTCGCAGCGGCCTGCAGCTGGGCGTGGATATCTTGGTTGCTACCAATCGAGGGCATGCGGTCGAGCTCCTCCATACCATCGTACTGCACCTGCTCACGGTACTCGTTGGCCATAATCTCCTCCTCGGCGTCCGAGCCATCCTGGTACCGGCTCATATTGATGCGATCGTATGTTCTGCGTGCGACGGGCGCCTCGGGTGCTGTGGCAGGGCGTCGAGAATCGTGGGCGTCGGCGTAGTGATCGATGAGGGTCCCCGCCTTTGTTACTGCGCTTCTTCAATTTTCGCGTGTGCGATGCTTGGCGCTGGCGGGCAGGTGTGACAGGGATCTTAGGAGGGGCACGCACTGGCCGGGCACTGACTGTACCTCAACCAACCACGCGTGACGGCCTTGTTTCATGCCTGAATCGCGCTGGTTCACTATTGATGTTCTCTGCCTCTGTTTGTCGTATTAGCATATCTGGTGAACCTGTGCCGTGCAAGCGGAGAGAGATCCTGCATATCCGCCTACTTGTAGTCGCATCATGAGCCATTTCGCGCGGTCAGGGCGTTGACTGGTTCCGGAGCTTGGAAAGATCATGAATCTTATAAGCCATCACCATCTCTTCCACAGAGCTTCTAGAAGTGTATCCAGCAACTCTCAGCCTTTCGCGAGTGTCTTCAAAGCTGCTGATCGTCTTTCAATACCTTGTCTGCTGCAGCAATTGATCTCAGTATGACATTCACCATTATACTCTTTGTTACAAGGAAATCAAACCTTTCTCCAGAAGAATTCAAAGACCACTACGAGAATGTCCATATCCCCCTCGCTCAGCGCCTTTGTGCTGGTAATTGGCCGTCCAAATTCACACGACAATACCTGGCGAGGATCACGAGAAAGGGTTTCGGTGGACCAGCGAACCCTGACAGGCCTCCAATGCTTTTGCGAGGTGATGCCCAGGATATCGACTATGATTGCGTATCTGAGATGACATTTGATAGCGAGGATTCATTCCAAGCTTTCTACAAGAGGGTGTACGAGAAGGATGTCGCAGCAAAGCTGGCAGCAGACGAGACCACATTTCTCGAGCTCGGCAAGACAAGAGTAGTGGTTGTTGGCGAGACCATTTCCACCGAGCATGGCGTGACAAAAACTGTCAAGAACTGTAGACGTACCAACGACTCATCTGACAGCGAAGGTACCTCGAGCGAGCACAGTTGATGGGAGGGAGCGACACAAGACTCTGGGTTTGTTCTGGTCGTACTTGTTCTAGCATTGAGAATGGTATTTGGTCTGTGACGCTGAAGAGGATTGTAATGTGAATTTCATTTCTTAGTTACCATGGTGTTTTGTTAGTTTGGGTTATACCGTTCAAGATGATGGTGTTTGGTTTAATTCACGACATGATGACCGCTGGAGCTTGCCAGCATGAGGCCACGGCGCCACTCGGACATGTTTTCCGGTATATTATTTATCGGCCGTTGAGCAGGCATCGCAATACCTTAAGACGTGTTTTCAGCGTATATTTGCTTCACCAAGCTATGCTTATCCATACAATCTTAACCAATATGCTAGCTATTGTTGAGATAATTCATATGCTACATGCGAGATATTGAGCCACATTCAAACTCTCACAACGCATCTCACAGCTACGACACAAAGACTATACAGAGAGGAAGACAGAGAGGAAGCCCACCATATTGAACTCTAGAAAAGGGCGCAATGCTCAAGAGCACCAGTCACTAAAATCGCGCAACTCAACACTCATACAGGGACACATGTCCAGATCACCAACTAGTGTCCTTCCTTCTCATCTCTCCAGTCTTCATTGTCTGCTGAGTGTGGATTGTCTAGTCTCGAATGCCTGTAGTCGTAATGCCAGTCTTTCCTGCTAATATCACTCCTAATCTGATAGTTAGCCTCTGCATCCTCTAGAGTCTGCATATCAATATCGACAACAATCATGCCCTCTGCAGCGGATCCCAACTTCGCCAGTGGGCCAGTAAAAGGCACAGTGATCTGGATTAAGATCAGCAAACGGAACTTACGGATACACACGAGTTGGAGCTGAGATAGCGAAGTACAAACAAACTGACCTGACTCAGTCCCGCATACCCTCTCCCCGGCGGCCCTCCTGCATTCGCGAAAATAATCGCACAGGTATTCTCAAACGCTCTTGCAGTAAGCATACTATCCAAGAAGAGTGCTTCAGATGTAGGATTACGTGCCAATCCCGCGGCATTGCAGTCATTGAGTGTCCAAAAGGTGGGGATGATAATGATTTTGGCGCCGGAAGCAATGAGCTCGCGGAATGCTTCGGGGAACGCGAGATCCCAACAAATTAGCATGCCAACTTTGCCGATAGGGGTGTCGAAGACCTCATGCGGGTCGTGAGAGGACGAGGTTAAATGGTCGCGCTCTGGGCCCCTGGAGTAGCTATCAACACTTGTGTATGCTCACTCAAACGATGGAGTAGCAAGGTTGGAAAAAAAGATGAAAAAGAGTAGGAGGATGAAAGAAGCAAGATTGAGCAATTACCTACCACAGGTTCTTCTTAACATACTTCCCCATGATATTCCCATCATTTCCAATAAAATACGCCACATTCAGCAATCGATCCTCCTCTTTTTCAATCTCTCTATGGCTTTCAACAATAGTTCCCGGAACAATGCAAATCCCACACTCCTTTGCCAAATCCTGGTACTTCTTCAAGTATGTCTCCCACTGCTCGCACAGGCTGATAAAACCCGGGTCTTTTGGTAACCAGTTGGTCAGGTGATACTCTGGCAGGACAGCAATATCAGCCCCTTGAGATGCAGCAGATCGTATGAAGGATCTGGCTTTGTTGAAGTTGTGTTCCGGGTCCAAGGGCTAATGAACTGATGAGTATGCGATCACAATGATGAAATGCCTGCAAAGCGTACTTTTGGGTACAGCTGAATAACCGCGGCCTTGACCATCATGGGCACCGTCTTATAATTAGTACCAGGGATAGCAAGAAATATAAAAGTAGTGCAAGAAAAGATGGTTTAGCAGGGTGCACAGGAGTGAAGATGGGGGGTAATGTCCGATAGCCGAAGCTAAGCTCCACTCAAGCATGATTAGTCAATACTACATTGTGTAGGCAGACATGACATCGACCAGTCTATGTATGAGACAAGTTTTGGTCCAGTATAGACCCGTAGGTTGTAGCTTAAGTAGGGCCTGAGAATCCCATTAGAAGGAAGGTTCGGAGGAAAGAGGGTATCTAGGTACTGATAGTATCTATGCTCCTGAAAGCGCCAAGCAAACACATAGGAGAAAACAGTCTCGACAATACCCGTACATAGGAGGAAGGAATATTATAATCACGGGTTGTAAGCTGTCAACTCGGCTGTGTTACAGATTCTGCGAAGATGATGTGGCAACCCTTGGTTTACAAGGTACGCCCATGATGAGTTCACAGCCTTGTTGCCGCCTGGAAAGTCGGTCAAGGTAGCGAACCGCCGACAAACTGTAGTATGAGCTGGTAGAATAATTAGGCTCTCATGCTACAGCTGCATCGGCCCAGTCGTTATGATCTAGACGGATGCCGTTGGACAGGTATGGTTCAGTTTGGGAATCTGAGTCGATATCAGAGCCGGTGTCGAGAAGCGCATAAGTATTTGCCATAGTGATAGGCATTGAATGAATGTGCATTACCGGGGCGCGAACCCTCATGCTGGGTTGTGGCAAAGGAGCTGCGCACTCATCTGGCGCCCAGTCGATCCGCGTGCCCTTATAGATCGTACGAGACATCATACAAGTCCTGGCGAAGAGCGCATTATGAATTGAGTTAGTCGAGATATAGGCGTCGCCATTTCTGAAGTAAATGTCGACCAGAACAAGGTTGTGAATATGGTCGAGATGGTCTCGAATCTGCTCCTCGTTGACCTTGCCGACCACGCCTCGCACAACGAGGTTCCTCGTTGCACCACTAGCAATCTTGTTGGAGACGTGAGGTGGTACGTGAAATTGACGATCAGCCCAACGAAATTCGAGCTAGGGTAGGATTAGCTTTTCACACATGCGTCCCTCGCTCCAAAAAAAAAAAGATACATACACGTTTGGCATGCAAATAAATATCATTGCGTTTGACGTATGCTAGAAAGCTCGCTGCACCCTCGACGAAGGACACAGTGGCAGAACGGTCGTTCCGAAGAAATATGTCGAGCAGCCTTCCACCGCGAATCACGCCAGCAAGGTCTTTGTGAGTAGTACGATCTGCAAGGTTGGTGATGAGAATGGTGCGTTGGTCATGGATTGGAATTCGTTCACGATGCCCTCGATCTTGCTTGTGGTCCTCGTCTTCCTCCGAAAAGTTATCCACGCAGGATTCAGATTGGCCATTGCTACAGGCACGGTGCAGCGGCCGTCGTTGAGGTAGATCGAGTCGTTCACTGCCGGTCTCAGTGTCATCTGAGCTGGCTGAGATGTCCTTGTCATGAGGTGCTCTCATGGTCACAGGCACCGTCCTAGGTTTAACAAATGTCTTCTCCGAGCTATAGTCATACAGCGAAGTGTTGTCGTCAGTGACCTCGCTTTCGCCAGCCAACAGTGTATTTAAGGTTTCCAATGTCAGACCGCCACGGAACAACGCGCTCCTGAGGAGGTCTGGAGTTGGTAAGTTACTGATGGTTGACGACAATACATGGTAGCGTGCGGAAAAACGTACTATAGTCCCGACTGCATTGTTGCTGCTATCTGTCAGCAAATAGATCGAGCAATGAGATTGGGAGTGAAAGGTTGAATGTAGAGAATGGTGGGCTCCAACCTCTGCTCTCTGAAGATAGTGGACTTACTAAGTAGTCGTGCTCCTCTTTTGAGATAGTGACATTACTAAACAGGTCAGGAGCAAGCTCGAACTCATGCCCAGAAGTGTGCTGGTATTTGTTCAGTATATTGAAGGGATTTTTTGGTAGATAGCCAACTTACAAATTGGGCTCTGCTGGGCTGTTAGCACTTAATCAAGGCTTCATTTCTTCTTTGTCGTCAATATACTTACCTTCGTAGAAGAGCATCGAAATAAGCCCTGCCTATAGTGACGGTGGCCATGTTGAGTAGGGAAAGGAGGATACAGAAGGCTGAAAGTGCCTTTATGCAAGGTTCGTGAGCAGTGAAAGAAATGACATTAGAACGCTCCAAGGCTAATCTTGGCTGACTGTTTGGTCGGTATCAGTCTGGGGAAGGAAGCGCCCAAGCTCCATCAGTGCCCCACTTTAACAGTAAAGATGGGACATGACAAGAGTCCGCTTTCTTTTCTTCTTGGGTAACAACACTCAACATGAGGGCTTGAGTTGACTATCCTCATTTTATTACAACATTCTGATATCAAATCTGTAACAATTTGTTGAATAACCCTTGGCGTCAATGAGACAGTGAACCTGCAACTTGCCCGTGCGTCGCTTGGCATAAAGCTGTCCCTTCCTGGCCTAGTGCAATACGCGGTTTCCCAAAGTTTTTGTGACGTGCATGTCGAGCTCATGGACTCCAATGACCCGAAATCGCAGCTTGTGAAGCAATTCACCGCAAGCAATAGCGAGAATGCTGGCTCGCTGTACTCGCAATTCACTGACAACCCGTTCTTCACTGCCGTACGATCGATTCCTGTGCTGGCTGGTTAGATGGAGTGTGCTCACAATGGCCACAGGGCTTTGGACTTGCAGCATTAGGGGTCGCAGCGCGAACAGGCCAAAAAGGACTTCAACATGGCGCAGCCTTTCTGCGACGCCGTATGCTTATCGATCTTGAGATCACACGTCACGACGATGCCTATCCTTGGCTCCTTCAATGGATGACTACATATCACAGGGCGCAGTTAACTGGCGCCCAACGCTCAACTGGCGCACCAGCTGCTCCGGGCGGCTTGCTTACAAAACTGCTTAATCGTATAGATCCAAGAATGCATCATCTTCAGGTGCGAACCTCGGCACCTCAGGATGGGCCAGCGCTCGCTGCTCATTTCTCTTTCGTTCCTGGTCCCGGCCGGCACTTCATGCGGTATAAGAATGCCTTCCTATTAGTCGACCGACAGCGTACACGCGATGCTTTCGATATGCGAGATGGCACACCTTTCGAGACAATCAGTCTTACGACCTTATACTCTCATCGTGGCGTGTTCGAGGAGATATTTGCAGAGGCACACCAGTTGTATCAACAATCCCAAGAAGGCAAGACAGTTATCTACAACTCTATGGGCACCAGCTGGCAGCCATTTGGACAGCCAAAACGCAAACGCCCCTTGGACTCGGTAGTGCTCGAAGCTGGTGTGAAAGAAAGGATTGTGGAGGACATGGAGGCATTCATTTCCTCACGCGCATGGTATCTCGATCGCGGTATACCATATAGGAGAGGGTATCTGCTCTATGGTCCTCCAGGCACAGGCAAGAGCTCTTTCATTCAGGCTGTGGCTGGACATCTGGACTTCAACATTGCTATCCTAAACGTCAGCGAACGAGGTCTTACTGATGACCGCTTGAACCATCTGTTGACCAACGTGCCACGACGGACTATCGTACTCCTTGAGGATGTAGACGTCGCCTTCATGAACCGGAAAATGCCGGGAGCAGACGGCTTCGCCAGCGCTTCCGTAACGTTCTCTGGACTACTCAATGCCTTGGATGGCGTTGCTAGTGCCGAGGAGCGCATCATCTTCCTAACAACGAATCATGTCGAGAGATTGGACGAAGCTTTGGTGCGACCTGGGCGTGTTGATATGACTGTAAGGCTCGGTGAAGCAACGAGGCACCAGATCGAGCAACTATGGGATCGCTTCTACGCCGAATTCGACGCCAACGGTGAGGCCAAGCAGAGATTTATGGCTAAAGTCGAAGAATTGGGGTTGGCCAACTCAGTGAGTACAGCAGCACTGCAAGGTCTCTTCCTATACAACAAAGACGATGTTGAGGGTGCTATTAGCATGGTCTCGGGCCTCACCGCTGGTCACAGTCAACGTGAAGGCGATGCGGGCATTCCTGGTCATGTAGATGTGAAATAAGTGGGGTATGACATCGCACCGAACTGTATCAATGCATCTGGCCCCTCTTAGAAAAGAGTTTAGTGTACAACAATTATGTCTGTAAATTTCAGAGCCTTTCAAGCAAGCTGCAGATTGAATTTTCTTGTCACCGGACCCGAGAACGAGGTCGCAGCCGGGCCCAAGAAATGCATGATGATGCGCAGCCGCCCGTACCGCAACTTGTTTGACGGCTGACCGAGATTCGCTCTAAAGCTAGTCTAGCTTTTTCACGTTAATGCGTCCCACCTCTAATGCATTTTTCATTGGCTCATCATACTTCATTTCCCCATCAAGCTCAAAATCTGCAACTTTATCTAATCAGATCATCAATTGTTCACAAGATTATCTGATCATCTGATACCCCAGCCTCGCACGAAACCCTTTTCGTGTGATATACCGGCGCAAATAGCCACGCGCCCCTGTTGCCAACAAAACCATATTTATGGCCTCTGAAGAAGCCTCGCTCCCGTCCGTCGCTTCTTCGCCCGTTCCACTTGCAGGTGACACGAGATTCGACGTGGGCCCTTCCTTTCCCGCAGGCAGCAGCTACGAGTTACATGACTTCCGTCAAAAAGCAACGAACATAACCACAGCCGCATCAGATGACGAGCGTGATCTCTCACCACATCCCACAGATCTCTCTTCTCCCTCTGTCAAGAGAAGGATGTCCCGCGCGCCACTGCTGGTGCGATCATCCCCGGCGCAGGGCACAGGTAAGCTAATGATTCATCTCACATTCCACGCTCGAGTCGCGCTCAGGCCTTGCATGAAGGTTGGCAATGTGTGCCTCCAAACGCTTACAGAAACTTTTAACGGATGAACGGCATGCTAATTCTGTGTGCCAGGATCCTATGGTGGCTTACCGATTCTATCGCTGAGCCCCAATGAATCTGACGAAGATCATGTGACCGGCGCCGCACGTCATGGCAAGAAGAAGGGGAAGAGCAAACTTTCAAATGCCGTGTCGAACACATCCCTGAGAAGTAACCATGGATCCGCACGGAGCTCACCAATTCTTACAACCTTTCCATCCAGACGGAGACTGAGGGACGAAAGTGGTAGCAGCACGACATTGCACGAAGAGCTTGGAGGACAGGAAGCATCTCAGTTCGAGGCCCGGTTCAATGCAAGTGCTTTGGATCCATCGATTGCTGGAGTATCGCCTGTACTAGAGAGCACGAATTCATCTGCAAGCAGCACCAACATTGATATTGGCGATGACGATAACGATATCTCTGACGGCGAAGAATTGCACGATCAGAAGGGTAACCCGTCCGACAATTCTCCGTATGCTCAAGTCCGAGCATCTGTCGCTGCTACCGACAACACCACTTTATCCATTGATACTCCACGTATGTGGTTTCTATCCTTGATTTTTGCTATTGCTGGTTCATCAACCAACCTGTTTTTCTCCCTACGATACCCTAGCGTCAGTCTTACTCCTATTATTGCATTATTACTTGTTCACCCTCTTGGTCTATTCTGGGACCAGATCTTCAAACGACCCAATGACCCTGAAGAAACTTTTGTCGATGGCTGCCGGATCAGCCTCGCCCTGCCACCCGATACACCTTGGACACGTCGATTTCGACTCTACTTGGCGAAAGGTCGCTGGAATGAGAAAGAACACTGTTGCGTCTACGTCAGTAGCAACGTGTCTTTTGGGTTTGCCTTTGCTACAGATGTCAGTGTGACAAATGCTACCTTTCAGGATTAGGCTAACATGATCACAGGTCATCGTCGAGCAAGTAAAGTTTTACCATCAAGATTTGGGCATCATGTACCAGGTACTGCTTATTCTATCTACGCAAATCCTGGGCTACTCTCTTGCTGGACTCACACGACGATACCTAGTACGACCGAGTGGTATGATATGGCCAAGTACCTTGGTGTCCACAGCTATGTTCACTGCACTGCACAAGGAGGAGAACAGACCTGCGGACGGATGGACTATTTCGCCGCGGAAGTTCTTCTCTCGCGTCTTCTCCGGTTCCGTTGCATTTTATTTCCTGCCTGGATTGCTTTTCCCCGCCCTGAGTTACTTCAACGTCATCACATGGTTTGCACCTAAAAACGTTGTCATTGCCAACCTTGTAAGTATCTCCGTTACTAATCACATTTTATGTGCTGATTTACTGTGTAGTTCGGCGTCTCGTCTGGCCTGGGGTTGTTCCCAGTAACTTTCGACTGGGCACAAATTGCCTACATTGGATCTCCGCTTGTGACGCCTTTCTGGGCTGCGTTGAATATTCTTGGTGGACTTGTACTTGTCATGTGGATTGCAGCACCACTCATGTGTACGTCTGCTACGGCATGCATCATCTGCAACATACTTACAGATCATAGATTATGCCAATGTCATGTATTCCTCATACATGCCGATCCTCTCAGCTGCGGTCTGGGACAATACTGGTCACACATACGACGTCAGTAAGATCCTCACCTCGGACTTCCTGTTCGATGAAGAGGCCTACAAAAACTACAGCCGAGTATTTCTCCCTATCACCTATGTGCTCAGCTATGCACTTCAATTTGCCGCACTCACAGCTTTGCTGTCACACACAGCACTCTGGCATGGGAAAGATATCTGGAAGCAGTGGAACCGCTCATGGGCAGAGATTCGAAAAACGCCTGCAACCGGTTATGAGCCTCTCAATAACCTCCCCGAAGGCAATGGACGCTCTACCTCCCCCAATTTATACCGCACCAGAAGTAGCACGACATCTGAGCCAGACATGGAAGACCTTTTGGATGCTGAAGATGTGCACAACCGACTTATGAGAAGATATCCGGATGCGCCAATGTCATGGTATCTTCTAACTGGCGTCACCATGGCAGCTGTTGGCATGTACGTTGTTGAGTTTTACCCCGTCCACCTCCCCTGGTACGGCCTCCTGTTGGCTCTTGGTATCGGTGCCATTCTCTTTATTCCCATCGGCATCGTCATGGCCATCACCAACCAGCAAAGTAGCATCTACCTTATTTGTCAGCTAATCTGTGGTGGCGTTTTCCCTGGTCGACCTGTTGCTAACATGGTTTTCACCACTTTTGGATACATCTCGTCAACCCAGGGTCTGAAGTTTGCATCCGATCTAAAACTTGGCCATTATATGAAGATTCCACCACGGCTGTTGTTCAGACTTCAACTTACTGTCACCATCGTCTCCAGTCTCACGCAGATCGGCGTTTTGAACTGGATGCTTAACTACATCCCTGGTATATGCACCCCGCAAGCTATCAATGGCTTCAATTGCCCCATCGCTCGTGTCCATTTCAACGGCAGCATTCTCTGGGGTGTCGTAGGCCCCAAGCGTTTCTTCGGCCCCGGTGCCCTCTACCGCCCTCTTGTCTGGGCTTTCCTCGTCGGTGCCGTGTCGCCCGTCATCTTGTGGTACTTCGCACGCAATAATCGCAAGTCCATCCTACGAAAAGTCAATCTCGCTGTCGTATTCGGTAGCTTGAGTTGGATTCCTCCTGCTACCGGTTTGAACTTCTCCGTTTGGGCTATGGTGTGCTATATCTTCAACTACGAGATCCGCAACCGCAGGAAGAACTGGTGGCGTAAGTACAATATGATGCTGAGTGCTGCATTGGACTCAGGCCTTGCATTTGGTGTTGTGGTCATATTCTTTGGGATCGTATTCCCCGGGTGGATGAAGGGGTTTAAGTGGTGGGGCACGGAGGTGTATAAACAGGTGAGTTAGATGACCCTCTCTAGTAAGGTGATCCCAAGCTGACATTGTAACAGGGCTGCGACTATACAGCTTGTTCATACAAGGAGGTACCAAAAGGTTCAGTCTTTGGACCGAGCGATTGGTAGTTTTGGGTATTGCATTGCATATTGCGCTTTTTGCATATGCATGGAAACGGCGTTTTGGTTATGATGAGCATCCAACAGCGGAGTTGGGGTTTGCATGTCCTCTTCGTTGCACTGGTATTAGGGGTGTTGTCGCTATCCTTAGCAACATGACGACTGTCTTGATTCCATATTCGCGCGTACTTATGACCAGCTCTATACGAATGCAATTGGCGGCGCCATCCTTATACATCACCCATGTCCAAGCATTTTTCCTTCCAATGATGAGCTTTGAACTATATTTGCGTTCATATAATGCGATACAGTCTCTGAGGGTACTTTGCTCCTTACCCTCACACTTCGCCATACGTAATGTTGTGCATAAACGCCAATCTGTACGCAGATTCACATGTTATGAAATTCTCCGTTCTTCTCAGTAACTGTGGTACACTTGCTGTGCTCAGGTTCCATACATTGTCCCCATTCTTGCCTTTGTTCCTACAATTATAAGTTTGTCCATCTCTGCGACAAAGAGGCGACGGCCGCCTTTACCGAATACGAGGCAGACAATCATTATCCAATGTTGTATGTGTGCATCAGAACCAACCATCTCGGACACACTTGTACCTCTCTATAAATGAAATGTAGCCCTTCAGAATACATTTTATGTAGCATTGCCTTCATTAAACGTGATACTGCCCAAGTCTTAACGTTTGCGACAACTCATTCGCACATTTCTCCTGTATTTGAGAAACGATAACCCCGACCTCTTTCCAACTCCTTGCTTCCAACATATTACACACTTGAGCTGCTGCCTAAAAATTCTACAGTGGGGCTTAAAAGCCTCATGGTTTGCAACCGAGGGCTTCAGTTCGGTCTCTGGTAGGTTTGGGCCGTCATAGATAATGATCTGAAGATTGATAAATCAGGCTAAGCCCCGGAAGCCATCCTCAACAAATTCAAAGTGCAAGTAAATGGTTGCACACCTAGCTCTGCTAGTTTCTGCCTGCAGAGAATTATCGTTTAGCGTCACTATAGCGGATATTAAGGGGCTTCGAAGTATAAGTGAGCGACTTGCATACAAATTTAGTAACTTAGAAAAGCGATTACTGTCCATTCTGCTCTGCTCCATTGGTCACATCATGCTGAAAGTGACAACCGAAGCAAGTTGGGCCCAGGCTTTGAGCCGTTGTAGCCACAGTTTCTCCAATATTGAGTTTTCTCGGTTTGCTAAGTGCTATTAGTGCAATACGATTGTGATATTAATACGAGTCCCAGCAGGGCATAGAAACGGTCCCGCAGCTCTGCAATGTCCGGTTTTCTAAAACTCCAAGAGAAGCTGTAGCAATGAGCTACCCAGTGATTTCTGATTTCTCATTGTCTTCTCCCTTATCTCATCAAGTGGCAATCTATCACATTGATGTCAGTATTAAAGCATAATTTGAAGGTTCGTAAACGCACCCGAGGCGAGGCTGCGCAGCAGCTAATCTGTAGTCTCATAAAGTAAAAAGACGAATCGTTTAACCAGATGCTCATCAAATTTGCAAGGTGAGAGCCGCCTTGCCAGCTGAGACCGCTGACATAACTACTCTAAATATTGTAAGTTCCTAGACAATGCTCTAACTCGAAGCCACTATATCTACCTTCACCGTTTCCGCCCATAATATCAGTGCATCCAACAGGCCATAATACGGTACTGTAAAGATGAAATGGAGTGCTTTACGGGTGGGAACTCGGCGCTACGACTGCGTTAAGGGTGAAAGAGGACATAATACGCACGTAAGGGGCCCCGTACGTATGTGAATTTCCTGTATGAACAAGTCTCGGCACCCGAGTGAACTGCTTCTCTGAATCTTGCGCTGCCACTGCTGCTATCGACCTGCTGACTTCCTGCCATCTTTCCTCTCAATTTGACTGTTGCTGTGTTCTAGTTTTGAGAGGATTGTTGGGCTTTCTCACCAGCACAACTAACCAATTTCGGTCAAATTGCTGAGAATATGAGATTTGATCCTGCCTGCATGATCTCGGGTGTCGATATGCGTTGTGGCTATTTTCGTAGCCTCGGTCCTCCATCCTCTCAGGCCTCACCCTCGAACTCCTTTCTCTTCTGTCCATCGTTATTTTCCATGAAAACTACTTCACAGCATCTTAAGTCCTTCGCTCTGCAAACTTGAACATCTAGTATGGGGAAAAGTGCCCGATCTTTTAGCCTTGAACTTATTAAGGGATGCGCATGTTAGGAAAATGAATCATAGCCTTTAACTATTGAGACATCAAGGCTGCTCTGAATGGTTCAGCCTTTCATTCGTACATGTACACAATGAGGGCTTTGGAAGATTCAATAAGTTCTTGATCCTGACTAACCATCACTGATAGAGTGTGTAGATTCTCAATGGACGTTCCCGAGAAGCTGATGGCCGGGGGTTGCTTTGTTCAAACAACTACATACAGCACTCCAGCTGATAGGTGCACCAAAAAGAATTTGGTTTCTGAAAAAAAAACTTCTCAATATGTACTGGAAAAGAACCGCTTGCACTACTTGTTAGAGCTGGAGAAATCATTCGTTTCCTCTTGTTGGGAGCCGAATTTATGGAATCACAATGTATCACGGTGTTCTACGATGTTCCTTATCATAGGAACCTCTTCTGTAGTAGCTTCTATGCACTGGGCTGATAACCATGGCTATGTGTAGATAACCGATATCACTAGCTGCCCTATCTCGACACTAACTCGGTCATCTACACATGACCACCACTCATATCACCATGGTCATGCACCCAGCAGAATCAATCAATCGTTTACTATACTTTCGTTGTACCAACTGTTGATTCACCCCCTCTGATACCTTTGCCGTATCAACACCTCTTCACCTGCGACGAGTATATGGGCTTGCACTATCGCCTACTTAACCGAAGTCCTAGGGCTTTTGCTATTCAATTCATGTTACTTATCAGTGTCCGGCCCGGCAAGATCATTGAATCTGATTCATAATTTCAGCCCAATGAAGTCTTTTATTACAGGAATATTGAGCTGATCTACCAGCGTACAGAAGCATACCGTGGACAGCTCCTCGTATCGAAACTAGGGTATATACACGAATTAGCATAGAGCATGAAGCTTCGATTCTACCGAGGCTGACGCAAGTACAGTACTAGGTTTAGAGTCCAGATTCCAGCGAGTCGCGTCGCAGGTGGTGAACTGTAGTAGTAGTAGTAGTAGTAGTAGTAGTAGTAGTAGTAGTAGTAGTAGTAGTAGTAGTAGTATTGTATTTACGTCCTGATATATTTGGCAATTGTCTTTACATACATAATGACCTCCCATGGGGTACTGTGGACGCGCTAAGCGCTAAAGCGGAGGCGGCTCTTGTGTGAGTAGACCTCTCAGTAGAGGCGTTTCTTGTCTTCCCTCTCCTCCATGCGAGAGTAAAAGAAATGTAGTCTGTTGCACGATAATACTAGTGTCGTTACCTATGTCCAGGGGCGAGCGATTGCGCACGCGTTGACCGAGATCTAGGTCTTTTTCGCAAGGCGAATGAAATCAGCAAAATCTTCAGGGCAGCTGAGCAGCTGCTGAAGGTACTTGTTGCGGTGGTGAGCTGTCAGTCCACGAGAGGGATAGTATTATATCCAAGCATGAGGCTGATGTTGCAAGCCGGTACCGTGCCAAGTTACCGCTCGGGTCGGTTCTCCGCCCGGGTCACCCCACCACATTTGTCAACTCTACAGAATCAAGGTTATTCAACCACGTATAATAG
>JALRMI010000277.1:0-40419 GCA_026120165.1 Leptosphaerulina australis
GTGCAGTAGGAGATTGAAGTTAGGAGGGTTGGTCTCGTGTTTGGTGTTGCGGAAAAGGTCCGTGCTGGTGCGAACAGACTAATTCCCTAGTACTGTAGGTATGCTTTATTGTACATACCGAGACTGGAACACAAGCTCCGGGGTTGTTGAATCTCCCGTGGAGAATTATGTCTGATATTATACATACAGCGCAAGGCTGGCTAAGAATGGGCTTGCAAAATGCTTTCATATGCCATGTAAATCATGTGTTTTCTAAATCATGATCATATGATGAATCAAAAAAACTATTTTAATGGGAACCAGACGCTCTGGAACGCCGTGTTCGATGACGATGAAGATTTACGGTCTTGCCGCACAGCTAGGGTTGTTCGTGCTCCATTGCACCCTTCCCTTCTTCTACTCGCTCTTGAATAAGATCAACTTGCTTCACAGGATGTAAGAGTACAGCTGGTAGACACATACGACCCTCTCCAGCAAGCTCTTCCTCCTCGCCGCCATCGTTATCAACTTTGTATCCCATCCATCTCTTCCACAAATTGGGAGCAAAACCAGCGTGGTAGTACCATGTTGTTCCTAAGAAATTGTGTTGTCGCTCATCGGAAAAGACAGACAACCTTGCACCGCCCGATGCACCATTCCGGCCATTATTGAAAATAGCAGCAAGATATTGAGTTGGCCATTTGCGATCAATAAATACAGGATGTGGAACGTACACGGCTTTAAGTCCATGATGTAGTGCAGCTGAACCAGGCCACATCTCACTGAACATAGTGTGGCGGAAATGATACTGTTCACGATGCATCGTCTTAAGCAATCGGCGAGACAGTCTTCCAGACGTGTTGATAGCGGTTCGGCGTGGCGGAAGGCCGTTTTTACGATTGTAACCAGTGACGTCCTCGTTAAGGATCCAATTTGTTCGGTCCGGATCAAAGAGTGGATTGAACACAATGAGATCAGCTGGCTCCCCAACACCCCATTCATTCTTATCCTCTAATAAAGTGTGTGGCGGCATTACATCTTCATCAATCTCAATGTCCGGGTAATCTTGAGGTTTCTCTGGGCCCCAGATAGGTTTCTCTGGTCTTTGCATCTCTGGCTGAGAGACATGTGGATTCGGCGGAAGGTGTGATGACCAGGTATTGGCTTTGCTGTTCGTACCATGTTCGGTCTGCACGCGTACCATGTGGGTAAAGTCCTCCCAAGGCCCATGAACGGATGGTACATAGAATCGAGCATTGCGCTCCCATAACCCCTTCCGCGGTTGCGCCTCAGCCCATTGAGAGACCTGCTCGAAAAGATGATAGTAGTGACCAGTGTAACGAACGTCCATCTCCCAATGCCAAACATACTCAAACTCGGGGTGCTGATGCGCGAAATAAGTGACAGGCATGAATGTTGAACGGTATGCACCATGAACCGGCAAGCCACGGTACATTGATTCCTCCACGCCGCCGTATATTAGCCCCATCTGTCGTTCGGACCATAGCGTACCCATCCCTGCAAATTCCGCTGGCAGTGATTTGCTTAAGACTTCTTGGTAAACCTTCTCATCTGCCCAAATCTGCTTGTTATCGTCTTTGACATGAATGAGAAAGTGGACTTGGTACTCGCCGCCAGATCCAAGAGTGAGCTCTGATATCATGGACCGCAGATAAATTAGGTCCTCATCATCGTACTCGTAGTCCCACCATGTGCGAATTAGCACAGCAGTTCGAGGAATGAGCTTCTTGTGGGTAGCTTTTGGTTGTTGACGCACCGCTTCAATTAGAGGTTGGTCTGCATTGGTTCGATTATCAATTTCCAAATTGACACCAAGCTGTCGCTTCTGCACCGCCATAGCCTGAAACGCATCGTCACGCGATCTCGGCTGCGTTTTAAATCGCCTTTTGTTCTTCTCCAGACAGCGACTGACAGCCTCACCCCACTTGACATCTCGATAATCAACCTCGGGGTTGGTCTCCCAAACCTTCCCAATGCCTTCGCGATCACCTTCCATACCTGCACCGGTGCCTCCCCTTCTTTTGCTATAGCCCAAGCCGTATGGTCCTAGGCGCCCGAAGCGTTCGAAGCAAACATCGTTTCTCAGGCCAAGCAGCTCGTAGCTTCCCATGACATTGTCAGGCATGCCCTCAGGCACACCATTATATGCTCGTAACCCCGGTATTGCGATTGTGTCGTTGGCATCCAGATAGCATGTCTCTACAGGGCCATACTTGTTCGCATACATGAGACCATGATATTCCGGGTACGGGTTAAAGGATACTGATTCAGGTATCCTGGCATCATCTGCTCTTTTCCCCTTAGGTGTATCCTGTTTGGCCTGGGCAGAGGGCAACTCGGGGTCAATATCTTCCTTCGCTGGATACTCTGGAATATTTTCTTTGCGACTAACCAACGTCCGTATACCGCCATGGTAGCGCTTCAAGAATGGAAAGCTCTCCCATACAGGTGGCGGAGGAGGTGACTTATACAATTTGAGCTCAGCATTTCGTATTGAGTCCCAGCTACTATGTAACAAGAACCACACGAACAAGACCAATGTACTTGCAATTGCCAGACCAAAGTATCGTGTGAATGCGCGAGGGTTACGATAGCTATATGCGCTCACGGAAGGCTTGGATGGTGTTCTTCGATGTATGCGCGACGACTTGTGGTTCGGTGCTAAGGATCTGGTATCGTTTGGATTATTAGGATTTGCATCGAAAGCGCCAGAAGAATCCCGCGATGAGTACGGACTTGAGGCGTCAGAGGATGTAAAGCTCTCGTCGCTATCGTAACGCTTCTCGTTGTAATCGCCATCTTCAAGGTCGCGGCCCACTCTGTTGTACGCTTGAGGCTTCCGCTTCGCTACCGATAGCTGTGGCCTGAAGCCCAGCATAGTGTCTAACTACACGTGATGTATGGTCTTTGACATTCGAAGGTGCTAAGAAATCGTTGTGAATTGATAGCGCAGGCAGAGTAGGGGCGGTCAGGAATGCGGAGTGCGTATATCGAGCCCTGGTTTGTTGCAATAACGGACAAGAACACCAAACGGATATTTCACGACAATAGACGGTGCGTATTCGTAACAATGCGTAAGGAAAGGAGTCGTAGTGTCGTGAGATGGTACAAATCTGCCATACAGAAGTGGTTGAGTTGAGGCTCAAGTTGCCAAGCGTCCAAACAAAAGACGGTTGCTGGGGCTCCGGTATGGAAGGTGCGGCTTATGTTCGGGCGTCCCATCCCCCACACCCATCGTGACACCACTACATACATCCCAGTTATCGATATCCCCTTACATCGGGTCATCAGAAATGCAAGCATAGCTTGGAGTCGTCACTTTAAAAAGTCGCCCATTAAGAAGACACAGTATTGTTGCCTTGAGCTGCTTAGCCAAGTGCAAGACCAAGTGCAAGGTAAAGCTAACTTTGCTAAGACAGTCCAGCACTGCCCCAACATAGAGATTAAGACAATATTCCAGTAAGCTAGATTAAACATCATTCTCGGTGAATACAAAATGTACCAGCCTGTAGCAGACTACCTCCGGCCGATCTAGTATCGAGATATGCTCATCCTAAGTTTGAAGGTGTCGGAATACTGATATATCACACCCATAGAGGGATGGAGCTAGCACCATTTGGGACTAGCTCTGGTACCCCGCGGTACATATTCCATTCTCGATGGACAGTAGATAGAAGACAAGAAGAGACCACCTACACATGTACTGACGATTGATATATCCATGAGCACGTGCGTTAAAGCCCTGCCAACAGAAGGGTACATTGATCCTCCAGTATTGTGTTCCACTTTGATATAAAAGATTTCATATGCAGAAGTCGTGCATAAGTTGCTATGTACCATGCGGCCACTGTTGGTAGATTGTCCAACACGCAACTCAAATAGAAAGACAATAGCTGAACGCCATACCAACGCCATACGCTAATTTATCGAGATCGAATCAAATGACTCTGCAAACAACAAGCGTCTGATCTACGCAGAGTACATTGAAAAGAAACTTGACCAGCATACAAGACATGGCGCAGCCAGCTTATTGCAGTGATCGTTCCTCTAGACAGCACCTTCCACTTTGAAACCTGATGAAGGGATTGTCGCTTCGCCCCACCCCGCGCTTTGTTTAAGAGATGCCGTACTTCGCCTGTCCCTGATCTTCATGTTTCTGACGCTCGGCGACGGGCTGGGTACTGGAGTGGCTCTTGAGGTCATTTCTAGTGACAGAACCTTCGGGTTCGACATTTGTTCGAACTTCCCAGCAAGGTCTTTCACTCTGCTAGACGAGCCATTCTTATCCCCTCTAAAGAAGTCAGTGCTCTCCCTGGAGTTTTCTCGGGGTAAAGAGAGAATGCTAGACCCATCAGGATCGGCGTTCACGACACGAAGTTTGGACTTGGGCACTGTAAACATAACCTGAACGACTCGGCGTTCGACGGCTGCCTCAACATCCCAGTCTCCTTCATCTGCGGGCGTACAAGGCCGTTGATTCAAGTTTGGAATGCCAAGCTCATTTGGCTGTATTGGTGTGCGCGGAGTGGGCAATTCGTCGTCAGATGTTAGGTTGACAAGCAAATTGCCGCGTTCTCGCCATTCCTGGCGCAGGCGATCCTTTTCAGCACGAGCGATGTCTTCCGGTGCGCCCCAATCATCGCCACTGTTGCGCCTCCATCCATTCTCTAGCTCCTCTTCCCAATCTTGCTTCCCTCTCCTGCTTCTCCAAAAACTTGCGTCTGATGCGGCACGTCGAGGGGGTACATTCGATAACAATTTAGGGTTGTCACTTACTGAAGCGTCAACAGGCGAAACAGGGTTGTCGGTATATGGCTCGTGATAGGAGGCTGAAGTTGTAAGTGATCGAGTTCTGTCGGCACCGGAGATAGATCTTTTCAACACTCTGCGCATGCTGCCCAGCCAGCTCTTCCTTGAATCCCGATTTCCTATGCGCGGCATATCCAATGCGTGTGAGGTTGCTGGTGTGGCTGTTTCAGTGTGGTTTTTGCTAGTCTCAGTATCACTGAAGATATGCGAATTTGAGTCATTCGAGGTTGGCAAAGTTCCTAGAGGGATTCGCTCCGGGTTGCCTCCGAGTAACACCTCACCCTCGGCTTGTAGGTGGGCGTAAGAAGTCTGTGCAGTTCTGAACGAATCAATGTCTGCACGTCCATTGCTACGAACACTACAGGATGATTTGTTTCGCATATCCGCTGGGGTTTTCAAACCACTTCCGCTATATCTCCGGGGTTTGTTGTGCGTTAGGCTAGCATCGGGCGTCCGGAAAGGATTGGATTGAGTGGCAGTCGGAACGGCAGCTGCGCGTACAGACGTACTCCTTACCAGACTGCCATGGGAAGACGTCCACGACAGATTTGATCGTGTACTACTTTCGCTGAGGTTAGAGCTTGTACGCTCATCGGAAATGGATTTATCTGGCAGGATCTGGCCTGTATAAACTGTATCTGAGCGGCGGGTTGTAGCTGCTGAACTGGGCTCAGGCCACTCAGTTGTGAGGTCTTCGTGATACTTATTTTCTTCGATCGTAGGAGAGGAAGGCATTGAACGATAGGCAATCTTCTTTGCATTGCTTTGGGCCCAAAGATCTGTGAAATGATCAAGCTGCGTTGCAGTGTCAAACATTGGTGGTGTTTGGTCTTCCCTTCGCTCACGCATCCCATGTCGATCCCTCAAGGGTGTCTTGTCCGTGGTCCTTCCAGTCTTCTCCTCTTCTTCGTCTTCTTCTTCCAGCTCATCAATTGGATGGATCTGCCCCGGACCACGAACTGTGCTTGCCGAGTGTATTGGCGGTCCCCCTAGGCTGCGTCGTAGGCCTCGAGTAGGACTCAGAACTTCAAGAAGGCCTGTCCTCTCTGCATCTTGTCCGTGAAAAGTTTTCAACCCTTGGCCACCTTGGTAACCTGGTGGGAAGTAGTAGGATCCGTTCGGTCCATTGAAATATTGCGTCACATCTGCTTGACCTCCTCGATCGTCAAATCTGGTGGAGTAGTCCTCAATATTATATCTGTGGGCAGCAAGCGAGAGGTCATGTAGCTGCTTTTCTCGGAGATTACGTTGCTTTTTCAAACGCCTTGCATACCACATATAGAAGGCGAATAGACCACATATCGCAGCCAGTCCAATACCAATGCCAACGCCCAAACCTGCTTTTTGGCCTGGGCTCGATAAAGGGCCTGTTGGTGTCGGTTGCGAATCCAAGAAGCCAGGCGGTGGTGAGTAGTGGGTAATCCAAGCGTTGGAGGTGACATTAAGAAAGTATGTTTTAGTGTTCGCCGTTGGCACAGTACGCCGCTGTTGGGAGCTAGGAGTCGCGATCGAATAGCCGCCTGTGACCATCATAACGCTGCCAGGCAGCATGACAGCGCCATGACCGTAGAGACCGGAGCTGCCCGATAAACCAAAGCCCGAGGGAGTGGCTGGAACTACCCACTGCCAACTGCCATTACCGCCATACCCATCCGCAATGTTCAAAATAGCCAATTGCGGTTCCGCTGGGGAGCCGGTATCTCCAACCCAACCACCATAAATGATAATTTGCTGTCCATCTGAAGACAGTACAGCAGTGTGTCCTGAGCGTGGGTCAATGGTAGTAATGTCTCGCGTAGTAAGGTTCGTGTACAACGCATCGGGCTGCTGGACGCTAATAAATGACCATCCTTGTTCTGGTAGAGAGAATAAAGCAATCTGAGACATGTTGATAAAGGCAGCATTGGTGTGTCCTCCAATCAGAACAAAGTTCTGCTGTTTCGTTTGGTATCCATCAGTGCGATTCGCGTATGTGGGCGATAGTCCAGTCATCGTAAAACCTGCTTCCGGGATTGGAGGTCCCCGACTTGGTGACACATTGATTTGGTGTGTAACAACACTGTCCTTACTGAAAGGCTCCAAAGTGACCATGAAGTTTGAGTAATTTGCAGCTGATTGCCAGTTGCTGGAACTGTCTCCTTCAATTGGGCACATACCACCGAAGATGTACGCCCCTGTATTTGCTGCGCTTCCAACAATGCTCGAGAACGAGATGCCGTGGCTCAGATAATTTGCACCTATCGCAGCAGCATTCTTACTGCTCGCCACCGACACACCTTGTTTAAGCCAACTGCCAAACTTGTCCCCTGCGGCCGGGTTGTAACTCCAGACTTCTCCTCCACTCGCACCCTTCGAGCAATTTCCAGTATACACAGTCAAATTTCCTTCGTCGTCCAATACAGGCGTAAATGGGCGTAAAATCTTGTCGTCTAGGAATGGGAGAGTTGGGTAGAGGGTTGTATACGGCAGACTAGAAGAATCGACCCTTGACGATAAATCGACAGAACCCAGTTGGAATTGGGTGGAGGACCGGAATGAAGGTTGAAACACATAAAGTTGATCGCGATTGTAAAGAACTCGAGTTGGATTGTACGGCATCTGAGCAACAGCAACAGACAGTATGAGCGTAAAATGTAGCAAGGTAGGCCATCGAGGCTGGATCATAGGCGGCGCCATGATTGAGGGCACGAAGTGATACTGACTCAAGTGCTTGCTGAGGATGTTCACCTCGACTGCCGTTTACCGCACTCCATGAACAACGGAGTGGGGTAAGGCAAAAGGACGTAATACAGAATGTTAACAGAACTGGAGCCGTCGTAGTAGATGGGAGTCGAGAGGTATGCTCAGATCTGCAGTTCATGCATAGGTTCGTCAGAGATGGCTGGGAACCGATGGGTTGTTCGTAAACAGAGGCCCAGGCGGTCCCCCAGCCTGTTTGCGCAACACACTATTGTAGCACCTAGTTTCTGTTCAACGGCTATTAAGCCGTCCAATCAAGGACTGTCATCGTTCCATAGTAGGAAGTTCTGGAATACGACATGAAGGCTAGGCAACCTCGGCGCGGGTCATGCCTTGAAATCAACAAATGTCACCCCAGCAACCACGCAGTGGCTTGCGCGCCCGGAAAACATGTGAATGATGGCGAGGGCCTACAAAGCGGCCCAAGTATGATCGCATTGTCTTCACGCCGTCCATATACCGTTGCCAAATGCTCGTGATATGGTATTCGAGGGGTTCCGGAGTTGTGATGAAAGAGAGGAGGTTGGGAATGGGTCTAGTAGCACAACGGGAGCAAATGCACGTGCGCAACAGCCCCACGAGAACAACTGCAAGAAATAAGATCTGTGTCTATGCGATGCACCGAAAGTCTAGGCTCATGAAACATAATTGTGAGATATTTTGATACAACATGGTATGTAATATCCTCCTTTTGCAGTACTTTTGTGTGCGACTACAGAGAGCGTGTATGGGTATTACATTTGCCTATCATCTTGCTTATCACCTTACCCACAGCACAAGCAATTGCCACACCAAGGGCATCCAATACAAACGGTAATTATTGTGATAATTATGCTTACAAATATTTCTGTCTCGAGGTATGTTCAGACGCTGAATTTCATGCCACCATTTGCACAGATGACGCTACCGGTCGTCCATCCAGCCTCGGGCAAACAAAGCATGCCTACCACGCCAGCGACCTCCTCACTATATGCCGGTCGTCCCCCAGCACCCTGTGATGCCTCATAGATCCTGTCTTCATCGATTCCCTTCCTTGGAGCCGCAAGTGGTGTGGTCTCGATGAAAGGCTTGTTCTGCGCGATGAACTTTTCATCGTTACTCCAGTACATGTCTGTTGCGACCGGTCCAGGGTTGATGGCATTCACAGTCGCGCGCTCAGCCAACTCGCGAGCCCATGTCCTTGTCATGGCCTCAAGCGCAGCCTTTGTCCCCCCGTAGATCGACTGGCCCTTGTATCCTAAAGAAGCACTGACTGATGACAGATTGACAATACGACCGGAGCGGTCATTTGGCAGATAGGGTATAGCAGCTTGTAGGAGTAGCAGAGGTCCACGTACGTTGACATTGTATTGTCTTGCGAAATCCTCCGCGTCGACATTCTCTACAAAGTTGTTACCAGCCACACCCGCGTTATTGATAATAATATCGATCTGGAACTTGCCAGTCTTTGGGTGTTTGAAATTGTTCATCGCTACTTCGATGGCATGTCTAGGTCCAGCTTCCGATCCCATATTAGCTTGCACAGTAATGGCTTTGATGCCATACTCGGCCTGTAGCTCGCTTGCGAGGTCTTCGGCAACCTCAGCGGAAGAATCGGAGGTATAATTGAGGACGAGGTTAGAGCCTTTGCTGGCCAGGTTACGTGCAATCTCGACACCGATACCTGAGAGTATTAGTTATGCATCAGGCATAAGCGCAGAAAACTAACCCCTCGATGCGCCTGTAACTAGCGCGAGCTTCCCTTCAAGAACACGCTGGCCGGAGCTGCTGCCTAGGTTTGTCGAAGCAGTACGTGCATGCTGCGGTCTGGACATCTTGAGATCTGTAGTACGTGGGCGTAGGTATTCGGGTTTGCGCAAAAAATGTGACTCTTTTATGTCAATGGCGGGGCTGGTATAGAGCTCTTATACGCAATGCGGGGTGCTGTTGTGGAGCAACTCAAAGCTCCCCGGACGGAATTTCGCCGTCGCATTGTCGCTGTCGTCGCCGAGTTTCCTCGACACGAGACAGCAAAATTTCGTTGATCCAACCTGAAAGAGCAGTTCACGATGGCAGATTGACTCCAGCTAGGAATGCTGATGTTCAGCTTTTCAGCGTTCTACTAGTGCCTCAACGTAGTTCGTGGTGATCAACAGGGTCCACGTGCAAGGTGGCAGAAATTAGCAGTGAACTTGGCTGCACGCACAAATATATATGCACTCCCGATCATCATGAGCATAATTCGCAATATTGACAGTTGGTATTGTGCAATGAGTAATCGTGCTTACGTTTTGGGATTCTTGAACGCAATAGCTCCGACCAAGACAGAAAGTTCAGAGTGCAACCCCTCCGGTTTCGGCGATGTGGGGAGCTGTTGGAGCGGCAGAAAGCATGAGAGACTCACAATTTGTTTGCTGAAGAGGGCGATGATAACATAAAGAATTAAGGTCTCGGGGCATCATTGCCGTCAAATCATTACATAACAAGTGTACACAAACTGTAATCACGTACGTATCATTGCTAAACGCCAGTAGAATCATCACATCGTTCACGACTTAGCGCAATGCGGGCGGTGAGAGCAAAGTAGACTAGATCGACCCCGCCATGCTGAGGCCAGAAAAGAATTCAAAAGCACACCATCCTGCCCTTTCTCATTGTCTCTCACCCCTCTCATACTCTCACTCTTCCTTTGTAGTTTGAGAGTTAATCATCTTCGTTTCTCTATATCTCTTTTTCAATTGCATACGAACCACACATTACAATGGTTCACTCATCAGTTCTCGGTTTCCCCCGCATGGGTGCGGACCGTGAGCTCAAGAAGGCTAACGAGGCCTACTGGGCTGGCAAGCTCTCACAAGAGGACCTCGTCAAGGAGGCCAGCCGTCTGAGACAGGAGCACTGGAAGATCCAGAAGGACGCTGGTGTTGATGTCATTCCCAGTAATGACTTTGCTTTCTACGACCATGTCCTTGACCACATCCAGCTGTTTAACGTAGGCTATCCAACATTCTGCACCTATATAACATTGCTAAGAGCAGCAGGCTGTCCCAGAGCGTTATTCTAGCGCCAAGCTATCTCCTCTTGATGAGTACTTCGCTATGGGCCGAGGTCACCAGAAGGATGGTGTCGATGTTCCCAGTCTGGTAAGTTGGGTGAAACTCTACCATGCGTAGCCTTCATACTAATGCATTGCAGGAAATGGTGAAGTGGTTCGATTCGAACTACCACTACGTCAAGCCCACTTTCCAGGATGGCCAGACATTCAAGCTCGCTTCCGACCCCAAGCCTGTCCGGGAGTTCAAGGAGGCCAAGGAAGCTGGCATCACCACTCGCCCTGTTCTTGTTGGCCCTGTATCGTTCCTTGCTCTTGGTAAGGCCGATCGCAACCAGACTGTCGATCCTATCTCTTTGCTCGAGAAGCTGTTGCCTGTATACGTCGAGCTCCTTCAGCAGTTGAAGGAGGCCGGTGCCGAGTACGTTCAGATCGACGAGCCAGTCCTTGTCTATGATCTTGAGCAGAAGGTCAAGGATGCTTTCAAGCCTGCATATGAGAAGCTTACTGGCAGCGGTCTTCCTAAGCTAGTCCTCGCCACTTACTTCGGTGACATCGTACACAACCTTGATGTCTTCCCCAGCATTCAGAACGTTGCTGCTATTCACATCGACCTCGTCAGGAACCCAGAGCAGCTGGACACTGTTGTCAGCGAGCTTGGTTCCAACCAAGCCCTCTCTGTTGGTGTCGTTGATGGTCGCAACATCTGGAAGACAAACTTCAAGAACGCCATCGAGATAGTAGAGTCGGCTGTTCAGAAGCTTGGCAAAGACCGTGTCATTGTTGCCACTTCTAGCTCTCTCCTTCATACCCCCCACTCCCTTGACAGCGAGAAGAAGCTCGATGACGAAGTCCGCGATTGGTTCTCCTTCGCAGTTCAGAAGGTCGCTGAGGTTGTTGTCATCACCAAGGCTGTCAACGAGGGCCCTGCCTCTGTTCGCGAGGCCCTTGAGGCTAACGCCAAATCTATGCAGTCTCGTGCCACCTCCAAGCGTACCAATGTCCAGGCTGTCAAGGACCGCCAGGCCAGCGTCACACCTGAGCAGCACGAGCGCAAGTCTGAATTCCCTTCGCGTTATGCTCAACAGAAGGAGCATCTGCATTTGCCCCTCTTCCCCACCACCACCATTGGTTCTTTCCCCCAAACCAAAGAGATTCGCATCCAGCGTAACAAGTTCACCAAGGGAGAGATCACTGCTCAGGAGTATGAGAGGTTTATCGAAAAGGAGATTGAGGAGACAATCAAGATTCAAGATGAGCTCGGCCTTGACGTTTACGTTCATGGTGAGCCTGAGCGCAACGACATGGTTCAGTACTTTGGTGAGCGCCTTGACGGTTACGCTTTCACTACCAAGGGCTGGGTCCAGTCTTACGGATCCCGCTGCGTCCGTCCCCCAATTATTGTTGGTGACATCTCTCGTCCTGCTCCTATGACCGTCAAGGAGTCAAAGTACGCTGCTTCGGTCTCCAAAAAGCCCATGAAGGGCATGCTCACAGGCCCCATCACCTGCTTGCGATGGTCGTTCCCCCGTGACGATGTGCATCAGTCCGTCCAGGCTCAGCAGCTTGCTCTCGCTCTACGTGACGAGGTTATTGACCTTGAATCTGCTGGTATCTACGTCATCCAGGTTGACGAGCCTGCTCTTCGTGAGGGCCTTCCTCTCCGCAAGGGCACCGAGCGCGAAAAGTACCTGTCTTGGGCTGTTGACTCTTTCAAGCTTGCTTGCGCCGGTGTCAAGGATTCCACTCAGATCCACTCACATTTCTGCTACTCTGAGTTCCAGGACTTCTTCCACGCCATCGCTGCCCTTGACGCGGATGTTCTCTCCATCGAAAACAGCAAGAGCGACGCTAAGCTCCTGAAGGTCTTCGAAGACAAGGAGTACCCTCGTCACATCGGACCTGGTGTTTACGACATCCACTCTCCTCGTGTTCCTTCCGAGCAGGAGATCAAGGATCGTATAGCTGATATGCTGAAGTACCTGAAGCCCGAACAGCTTTGGATCAACCCTGATTGTGGTCTCAAAACCCGTCAGTGGAAGGAAACCAAGGCTGCGTTGATCAACATGGTCAATGCCGCCAAGTACAACCGCGAGAAGTTCTCTTCTTAATTTTTTGCCATTCGGCAACCGTGACCGCGTTTCATCAACGCAGTCTCTTCGAGTAGCATATCAACATGCTACTTTGTAATGTGTGTAATGACGTTTCTATGATACCCAAAAGTTCAACCTGCATTCTGGGTCGTTACTGTAGTTTCAAAAGGGGATCTGGGGAGATGAACGATCTCAACATCGGCGTTCATCGATAGCAGCAAGCTCGGCGCATGCTGACTGGCGTATTGGAATTTTCTTTGGGAACTTATGCGAGGTCATCGTGACCTGACGAGTGCTTGCAGGTAGAATAGACTTTCTTACATAGTGTAAGACGCAAGCAGATGGAGGTGCCAAAATGCAACATCATTCGGCTTCCTACACATTTCTGACTGTGACCTGCATTTGTAACAGTGTTTCCATATAGGCGTCGTCTTTTGGCATTGTGAGTTGAAACAATCGACTATTGTTAACAATATAATGGAGCGTCATTGGGCGCAGGTATGACCGTGCCTCGGCCCCTCGTCCTACACGTCAACCACTTTGCTTTGTTCACGACTAAACTCGCACAACCACCGACTACATCGATGACATCCATAGAGTCAAGATGTTTAACTTGCGCTCGATTATCTTGCTTGTGATCTCCTATATTGTGATTCCACGACTCACACTCCTTCCGCAAAATTTGCACTCGTTGCTTATATTATTTGGGCCCTTTGCCCTCCCACGCATCGTGGACTGGTTCATTGTAGCCCGCGCAACCTCTCGAAGTGTTCCCATTCGCCCAACCCCACCGCGAGTGAGGAATGCACTCTACCTCCTATTCATTGCCGCCGTCGTCTGCCTGACACTTTCACTGTCCCGCTGCGCGCCTGAGAACGTATTCCTCGCGACACAAAGCCACATTCGTACGGAGACGAGCGTCCTGTTCGCGCGACTGCGACACCTCAGACCGCTCACAGAGATCGACAATGTGTTACGATCGAAGTTCGAAGTCAATGGTCGTAATAAACTATACTATTTGGTGTATGGCCCAGATACACTGCTGAATTGCGCGTGGTGTGCCACTGCGGACGGCAACGATACAAACAATTACTTCCTTTACAGCCTCCCGAAAATGGTCATGCCGCACGTCTTCCAGCTTGCGGTTCTCGGCTTAGCTACGTCTTCATTAGTTGGAAGTGAAGGTTCAAGATTCCGTACGCATGCAACTATACTGGGGCTCGCGAGCTTGATTGTGGAGATTTGGTTTATGGCTACTGTCGACATCACAGTCAATAAACGAGCAAAGTTCGTCCAGGATATTGACTCAATGCATTGGCGCATTCGATTTTTGCGGTACATTATCTTTGCAGTGCAGGATCTGGGTATGGCGTTCGTGCTCTGGACTACAAGTACAAATCGATGGCTTGCGAAACCTGTCTCTATTACAGAACGATTAGAAATGGTGACACGAGTATCCGAAGAAACTGTGAACAAGATGCGCGCTCTCGGTCTCATCACTAACTCAATCAACCGCGACTCAGCGCTACGAGGCGTCAGAGAGGAGTACTGGAGGACTGAAGGGCAGGTCATGTCAGAAACAGTGCAGGAGGAGGGAGTCATGGAGCATATCAACAATGCCATCAGTAAGATGGACTTCAGCGCATTAGAGGGACGTGTGGGAGAAGTTGCAGATGGCATTTTGAAGGGCATTGACGGTCTTCGACAAGCGGATCAGACAGCTCATGTGTCGTCGTTGTAAGCCTTATTTTGTGTCTGGGGATCGGTGGCGGATATAGATGGGCAGGCTACCAGCGGTATCTACAGCACAAAGCTGTGGACTTCTCGGTACTTAGACGTATCTCAAGATCTGATTTTCCCTTGCAATCTTGCAAAACTGTATCCCCACCTGCCGTTCCAGTTTGCTTGCATCCCTGGTCACTTGATCCTTTCGTTCTATTATGCCGTTGCCTCCACCATACGGCTTTGCTGAACCGCGCCTTAAGCCGAGCTGCCTCTACCCATTCTTTTCCTGCAACAGCTGCGTTCTCTGAACAAACATGCTGTCTCCGATATCGCCCCTGTACGTGTGCAGTGGTTAGTGTCATTAAGCAATCTAACACGTCCGAACCGGAGTATGGTAACTCTTGAGGCTGAACGTAGGTTGGTCGTGCGTCCTGCAATCGGAGGAATACCGGCAAGCCGTACGCGGATAGTGGCGGTGGGGCTGGCCTGCAGTATCCAGCACATGACTTTGCGCCCTACCGTAATGCCAACTTCCCACACGCCCTGCAAGATCATTGACCGAGTTTCTTGGCCTTCAGATAGGAATTTCGTCATAGCAATGGAGGCCCTGACGTGCTAAGGGGGCCTTTGATAGACTTTTCAGCATGGAAAAGGATGAATCGGTGGTACTGAGCCATCTAAAACCGCACAAATTCTAGAGGCTGTGGTCAGGGTCCACACAAATATTTCATCAATGTCTTTCTTCATCAACACCCACCATTGATGCAAGGAAGACTAGTCTTCTATGTCCCGCGGTACTCCGTACTCCGTCCTGATAAGCTTAGCCTGGACTTCTCCGCGTGATAGGAAAGTGTGGCTCTTGACTGAAAACTTTCTATCCTTATAAGACCCTTTCCCAACACTTACCTTGCGCTCCAGACCACTCTCAAACCTGCCATTGAAACCTCCGGGACACATCATACTAGCCCAGCTATCACCATGCCTCCCATTGCTATCACACCTCCCAACGATGGCGAGTCTGTCACCGCCCTCACAAGCTCTGGCATCCAGCATGCTCTTGAAAAATCCGCCCCCTCGCAAATGAAGACGGCGTCCCTCACAAACACCATCACCGCCACACCGCCACCGGAGCGAGAAATAAACATTCAAGTGGATGACTCACCTCTTGCTGAGCTCGACGCATCGAAGGTACAATGCACATACACCGAGACTCCACGGTCTGTTCCCGCCCTGGGCTCCGCAGAGATGGCTTCCCAGAAAGTTTGTACCGACCACATGATTCAAGCCAAATGGACCGCTGAGGAAGGCTGGGCCGCACCGACTCTACAACCCTACGGCCCTATTTCTCTTGCACCTACAGCGTCATGCCTACACTACGCAACCGAATGCTTTGAGGGAATGAAGCTGTACCGCGGTCATGACGGTAAACTTCGCCTATTCCGCCCGGATTTGAACTGCAACCGCATGCTCATGTCCACAAATCGTATCGCTCTGCCCGCTTTCCCACCCAAAGAACTACTGAAGCTGATCGTCAAGCTGTGCGAGACTGATGGCGCAAAGTGGCTTCCCAGGGACCGTCCTGGTAGCTTCCTGTACATCCGACCTACAATGATCGCGTCAGACCCGGCTCTTGGTGTCGAGCGACCGAAGGAGGCCCTTCTCTTTGTCATCTTGTGCTGCTTTGCACCCATGGGCGACATGTCCGGTGGCATCAAACTACTTGCATCTCAGGACGATATGTGCCGTGCCTGGCCAGGAGGTTTTGGATACGCCAAAGTCGGTGCGAACTACGGTCCTTCTCTCGTTGCTCAAGGTGAAGCAAGAGCCAGAGGATACCACCAGATCCTCTGGCTGTTTGGTGAGGACTGCACAGTGACTGAGGCAGGTGCCAGCAATTTCTTTGTCGTATGGCGCACGCGAGAGGGTAAGCTGCAGCTCATTACTGCTGATCTGAAAGAGCGCATCGTCCTTGACGGTGTTACACGCCGCTCGATTCTTGAACTTGCACGCACGAAGCTTGCACCTGGTCACGAGGATCTCGAAGCGCTCGAGGTTGTCGAGCGCAAGTTTAATATTTTCGAGCTCGAAGAAGCCGCAAGGGAGGGTCGTCTTGTTGAGGCCTTCGCAGCCGGCACAGCCTGGTTCGTTACACCTATCAGCCAGATTCACTTCCGCGGCAAGGACATAAACGTTCCAATGTCCAAGGGAAATGTCGGCGCTTACGCCGATGCTGTCAGGACATGGTTGAAGGGCATTATGTGGGGAAGCGATGGCATGGAGAGCCACGAGTGGGGTTACGTTGTCAACGAGCAATAGATGGGAGCTTAACCGAACCGTGATTCGTCTTTCAGATTTTGGGTAAATTTAAATGTGAGGCCGTCTCAAAGCGCAGGGGGGTCAAAAGCTTTGAGCAATGTTTTAATTGCATATAGCATGGCGTTCATACTTCACATTATACGAATCGACGAATGACAAAAAACAAAATTTTTACATTTTCTTGGCCACAACGCAAGCATGTCAGAAGTGTGTTCACTTTTATTCTGACAGCGTGAAGCATGCTCTCAGCATTGGTTTCAACAAGGCCCATAAATCGTATACTCGAATAAACATGATAGTAGCCAATGGGAGTTACGTGATATGGGCTTCTTAGCTCCGCTTACCTCACCAAATGTTCTGCGGTGAACAGTCTCGGAGGTGCCGCCATTCATCACAAACTACTCATAAACAACAAGATGTTCTCAAGGCGTGTTATTCCTCAGGTATGAAAATTGTCCCCATTTCATATCTGTGCAAGATTAGACGGTCTAACAAAACCAGGCCTTCCGCGCTGCAACTCGTGCAAGCTCCGTTCGCCCCCTCCCAAGCGCACGCTTCCTCACACCCTTCCAAATTCGATGCCTCTCTGATGAAGTCCGCAGCGCGATTGACCGCGCCATAGCCTCGTCACCCGTTGTGTTGTTCATGAAGGGCACGCCCGAGACACCGCAGTGTGGATTCTCGAGGGCGACCATACAGATTCTGGGCATGCAAGGTGTGGACCCGGATAAGTTCACAGCATTCAATGTGCTAGAAGACCAGGAATTGAGGGCAGGTGCGTTACCGGTGCAGATTGTGCCAGAAGGCCTGGAGTTTAGATAGTTTGTTCAGACATCGAAAGCTGACAAATACCACAGGCATCAAGGAATACTCTGAATGGCCTACGATACCCCAGCTCTATGTTGATAAGGAGTTTATCGGTGGTTGCGATATCCTCATGACCATGCATCAGGACGGCTCGTTGGCAAAGATGCTTGAAGAGAAGAATGTTGTTGTGCCTGCCGAAGGCGAGCAGAAGTAGAAAGAAAGTTTAAAGGTGGCGATGAAGGAGTTGAAATGAAGTGTTTGCATACCGCAACTGTAAAATATGGACTTGAGGCAAATTTGCAGACAAACCAGCTTCAACTATGTACCGTAGGGTGTGTACAGATATGTCAACAGCAAAATCATCGGTATCGTGGTTTGTACCGTGAGTATTTCTAAATGTGTTTCTTCCAGATTGGTTGCATCGTCTCATCTCGTCTATTCCTCCTTTAAGCACGGTACCGGACGCTCTTCCCCTTATGGTGGCGGGCCTGCCTTACTGTTCTGAATAGCTTGAACATTCCTCTTCTCAGTCTCACCTCACCACACCACACTGCACCGTAAACAGCGCCCTGACATTTGTCCATTCTAGCCATGGATGGCAAATGCATAAACTCAGCGATACAGCTACGCCATCGAGATGCGTTGAAAACACCGAAGCGCATCAAGCCTCCAAAGAAAACCGTGACTGTGTCTGCAGCTGCTGTCTTCAAAAAACAACGACTCGATACACCACAGCTACGGTCTACCTCCCGCAGTCCACAGAAATCGACTGTGAAAAACTTGTGCAAAAAGAGGCAAGAAGAGTTGCACCCATTGGCCATTACTTTCAAAGGTATAGCACTGCCTCTACCTCGCTGCATTCCACTGACGTGATGCCTCAGAAACAAGCGAAGATTACCGCCGCCACCTCTACTCAACCGCTGTTGTCAAGATTAACCAGGATCTTGATGTGCTACTGAAACGACTCTACGAAAACAATCTCCAAGTTGCGTCCTCAGATCCAGCCGGCAGCGGCTCTCCAGCCTCACCTCTTCAGCTTACGGCACCCGCCAAATATCAGCGCATCATCCAGAAGCTCTGCAACCCTCTCTCCAGCCATCGTTACGGTCTGCAGCGCACAAACGCCGCAGGTGAGATAGAGTGTGCTCAAACAACACTGCACGACCGTTTCCGGTCTTTTGAAGATTACATGCGAGCTGAGACGCAGCAGATTAAGGAGCTACAAAGGCAGTGGGAGGGCATTGTAGCAGAAATTTTTCAGTTAGGTGTGAACTGTTTGGGTGAGGAGGACATGGCGGCTTTGCTATCTACCGGTGAAACTGAGACAAGTGCTTCCTCTCCAGGTCCAAAGGCTGATTCGACACTCATTGTTCCCGAGCACTGTAGTTCGGCCAACAAAGGCAAGGGCAAAAGAAAACGCGTCTCTTTCGCAAGTCCGAACATGATGAGTATGTTCCCTGATTTCCTGTTTCATATGTCAGGATACCAAAGGGAGCCCATTTCTGCCGCTCCTGAGCTGCCTCATGTTGAAGTAGAACGATTAAAGGAAAATATTGCGGATCTTGGAAAGTACCATGTGACAGACCTGCAGAGGCTGGAGAAGGAGGACCAGGAGTGGTGGAAGAGGAAACAAACTCAGCTTGCGCATACCTTCATGCAAGACTGAACAGCCGGACGCGACAAATTTCTGTGCTCATATCACGCAGTAGATCATGGGCAACGATGGTGAGCGATTACATGTGAAGTTAGATATATAGCGAAATGATCTGGCGAATATGCCCGACTGGAATCGCAGAAAGCTTCTATCAGAGGTAGGGACACGATACAAGTGAATAACCATTAAAAATTCCAGAGATCAATTGATCAATCAGCTTAAATACGGCTTTGCTATATCGTAATGGTACACTCCGGACGCCTCAAAATCAAAACTTTCAATATTACACTCTTTTCACAAAACGCAAAAGTCTAGTTGATCTAGCTGGATATCTCGACATCTAATGAAATCCTCCACTGTCCCGGTTCTTCGACACATTCGCGCAAGTTTAGTCGAACGAGCTCTTGAAGACCCATCTCTGGTCCTCGGGGTGCTCGAATGGAACACCAAGCTCAAACAGTGTAACGACGGCGTTCGAAAAGTCCTTAAAGAAGGCCTCATTGTCTTTGGCATAGAGTTCGGCGTACTTCCTGAAGCTCTTATCCTTGACAATCTCCATATCCGTGGGCAGCATCATGAGTGTCTTGGTCTTGACGTCCTCAAACTGTTTAGGGCCATTCCACTTCTTGTACTGCCACTTCTCCTCGATCAACAACTTGAAGTAGTCATTGGTCAGCGTGGTAGGGCTGAACGTCCAGGGTCCAGAGTATCCCGAACGATCGGTGTGGCAGCGACCCAGAGCGTGAGCTCCGGACAGAGCAACCATAGCACGGTCATCGAAGCCCATGCGTCCAAAGATGGCCCGAATGTGGCTTCTGTCCTTGCTCGCGTCAGGCAGGCGGCCATCGGGTGTGCAGAAGGCAACGTCTCGGTCAGAGCGTCCAGCGCGGTAGGGGATCTTAGGGCCCTGCATTTCTTGAATTGCGGCGACACCTGCCAAAATCCATAGGTCTGAGTAACTGATCCAGGGGAATGCTTCCTTCACAGGTTCGAGGAAGTCGCGAGCAGCCTTCAGACCAGCGTTGGCGCCATGGTCACCTTCGGGAGCGAAACGCATAGTGGCACCGTTGGAGCCACCGGTTCCTGTCTCCTTGTCGTAGCTGTGCGTTGTTAGGTCTTGTGTCACATCTCAATGAAGTCATTTCGGATACTTACGTTCCAGAAGCATGCCATGCCAGTCGCAGCAGCACGGGGCCGTAACTGCCATCATCGTAGTCGTCACGCTCCTCTAGCAGCTTTGCGATGTGGTTGTATACTTCCTGATAGTTCTCAAACCGCGGGACGAAGGGTGCCTTGGGCTTGCCCTCAAGACCTAGCAGCTCGGGACGATAGGTGTATGCAGCCCAGCCGGCAGCACCGAGCAGTAAAGCACCGGCACCGACGAACATACCAGTTGGGTTGCCCTCGTACTTGTCTGCGGGCTCCTCGTTCCCTGTAGCGTAGCCGCGTTGCCACTGTTTGCGGAAAGCATTCTGGGCAGGTGCAGCGAAGCGGGTCGAGCGTGTAGCGGTGGAGCGGAATGAGGGTGTAGATGTGCGCAGGGCACGAGAAAAGGTTCGAGAGGCAGAAGCCATTGTGTAGGTGTTGTTATCTCAGGTGGTGTACCGGTTGTCCTAATGTACTTGTTATGAAGTGGTGAATAGACTGTAGTGGTCAACGGCAACAGAAGGGAAATTTGGGAATCAAAGAAAGTGGGAGTAAAGAAGAGCAAATGGAAAGGATGCAGAAGCTTATAAGGGACAAGTTATCCGAAGCAAAGATGGCAACATTTCTTCGAGAAGACGCGATAGCAAAAGTGGATCCATAGAGCCGATTAGCCAATCAACAACTCTACAATTGCGCATCGTCTGGACTGCTATGATTACGGGATCCGAGGTTTTGCATCTGCTATGGGGAAAGACGCTTTGTTTGGCCGATTGAAAAAAGTGATTCCACATCATGCAGAATCACAGAATGATTTGTTTAGCTTGAATCTAGAAGGGGATGCTTGCAGCTTTGAGCTCCCAAACCCCTCGCTGTCATTCGCTCTCCCAACTGTCTTATTGGTCAGGCTACATAGATCAACTGCAGGGCTTGGCCTTATGAGGGGTAACGAGGTTCTGCGGACACACCAATATCAAGTGTATCTTGTTTGATAGGCAAATAAATATCCACAGTTTCTCCCATACTACTTTTCTCCAAGTTGGCAGCCCTTCTGGTGCTGCAAACTTGAAGTACGAGTACCCACCTAATCCATCCTCGGGAACAAATCGGCTCTCAGCTATTATAAGCTGACACTGCCGAGATCCTCGCCGTGTCCACATGCCGTTGTCTCCCCGGCACGGCAAATAGTGGATAGGCATGGTTCTCCAGAACGTGTAGCAGCTAATACGCGTACAATGCATTGAGACAGTTACTATTATCGCGCTGGCTTTATATTTGGTTACAATTGATCCGTCTTGCAAGCTGAAGATTTTCCAGAATACTGATGGTGCCGACGATGCCGCTGGCTCGCCGTTTAGTGTTGAGTGATCAGAGTAAGCACAATTATGTCGAGGAGAAGCATATGCTATATGGTATATTGATACGGCCTATCACCCAAATATTGTAGACCCTTTCTTTCAATTATTAAGCCGATTTGAACCCAACCCCATCAATGGTAATTACAAATTAACGCCATGCATGCAATGTACCGTCTGTTTGCGCCGAAGCTATGAACCACCAACTCCATGCCAGATTATGCGACTGGATACCATAAAAACGTTGAAAGATGAAAAGAAAAGGCTGTGATGTTCGCAAATCAAAACATGTGTGGATGAGGATGAGGATGGGGATGAGCGTGAGGATGAGCTTGAGGATGAACGTGAGGATGAGTTTGAGGATGAGTTTGAGGATGAGCGTGAGGATGAGCGTGAGGATGAGCGTGAGGATAAGCGTGAGGATGAGCGTGAGGATGAGCATGATGAGCATGAGCATGAGCGTAAGCATGAGAGTGAACTTGAGAATGATGAAGATGAGAATGAGAATGAGAATGAGAATGAGGAGGAGGTAGGAAAAGACCTGCGGATATTCCAGGAATGGGGTGCAGGTACGGCTGGTAGGCCTGCATGCTACTCGGTGTCGATGTGCCAGATGCCGATGCTGATGCTGTGCCTACTCGTGTCTCAGGTGTCACCAGTCGTCCGAGTGCTAATTCCGCAGCCTCTTTCTCGAGTTTGGGTTTAAGCTGCTGCCAAGATGTGTTGTTGGGCTCCTTTGGAATAGCGATTGCGCGACGGTAAGAGGGACAGGCTTCCATTTCCTTCAGACTTATAGGCGGATCGAGCTGGGACGCTTTGCGCTCAAAGTAGGCTTTACGCGCGGCCTTCTTAGCCTGGTAGTCGCTGGCCTTGTTGCTGCGAGTTGCTTCTTCCCAAATCTCCATCTTTCGTGCAAAAGCACGGCGCTCGTCAACAAGAGCTGCCTTTTGAGCCATTACTGGTCGTAGTTCGGCGGACCACGTAGTTGGGTTAAGCAGAGTAGCTTCGCGGATCTCGGTCTCGAGCTTTTGTACTTCTGAAAGTAGGTAGATTGTTTTGAGTGAGTGTGTACTGGCCGGCCCAACGCCAACAAAATTGCCCCAAGAATCAAAAACACCCGATGGAAGCACTTTGCGAAGGAGAGAAGGATCATCAATGCCAACACTGCGCATCATGACTATTGCATCGTGCTCTTTGACGGTTTTAGATTGCAAGCAGGTTTTACACCACCGTCGAAGAAATGCCCAGTATGTTTTGCGTGTGCTCGGAGCGGCGCAGCTCATGCAACCGTGACCATGGCGAAGATGCGCATACTGAAACTCGTTCATGTCCGAAGGCGGTTCTGGCATGTCATTCCCGTAGTAATAGTTCCGGCTGTGAACCCAGAGCATAGGATTATCCCTTAAGAAGCGGTAGCACGACGCAATCTTTTGGCGCATCTCCAGTAATTGCGCAGGGTCAGAGAAGGAAAGAATAGTGAACCAACAATCCAAGTCAACTCCCTTTTCAAGGATCTTGCCTTTCCTGAACCTTGTGGGCTTAATTTGCCGCAACTTCTGGGTGATAAGAGGCTGATCATCTCGTCGCTGACCCACTGAAGCAGCCTGCGCATTTCCTTGTGATGAATTGCTTAACTCAATCTGTCTTTGGAGTTCCTCATTCTTTTGCTCAACGCGTTTACGCTTCTTGGTACCAGCAACGTTGGTCAACGGGACAGAATGCGACCGTACTTCCTTGAGCTCTTTGAACGCCCGCTTTCCGCCTGGCCTCCGACAGTTGATGACCGTTCCATAGGCCTGTGCAGGTGCTTGGGAGATTGGTGTCTGCTTGTTGACTTTGAAGGCGACGTTCTTTACATTCACCATGGCTATTCAGCCTGTCCGCCGTCGAGAAAGAGAATGAACGTTGCTGGCGCACTGTAATATTCAAAGGCTATGCTGATTATTTCATGGAGGTGTGCGATCTTTTGAGGGTTGAGGCTGAAAAGTGAGTGTAGGGAGGGTGACGACAGGTTGGCCGAAAAGTCGACGTTGAGGGATTGGAAGCGTCGCCCAGGCTTGTGAAGTGCCAGATCGGAACCACTGGCCAGACTCTGCCGATAGGCCCCGGAATCAGATCCAGCGTGACCAGACCCTTACCTTCATTTCTTCACTTGACATGCTACACGCGCCTCACCACCGAGAGGGCATTTGGGGAGGCGCAAGGTCGGGCCTACATGAAGCCCTGCACAATTTTTCACAGAAAATATGTGCAAGTATCAACTCACAATCTTGCGCCGATGCCGTTCCGAACAAACTCGCCTAACCTTCTTTCCATTGGTCTTTTACGCCACAGCCGTCGATCTTCTTGTCACATCCGAAGTACGCAAAGTTGCATCCATCATCGTCATACCGACGACAGAAACCAAGAGTTGATTCTTCGCCTTTATGCTCGGCGCTTTGGTGCTTGGCCTAGCTTTGACAGGGACGTGTGGCTTAACAAGAATGTCAACATAGCACTCTGCATATACGGATATACAGGGCCTCCGCCAGCCACTCTGGGAAAGACAACTGCAGCTTCCTCTTTAGGCCATCCGTAATCATCCTTTCTGTAAGCAACCCCACAAACCGCGGGGTCACGAAGGTTAGCGAGGTGATCTTGATGGGATGGCAATCCAGCGACCTCGGACATAGTAAGCGAGAAGGATGACTGGTGATTGTTTAAACTTTCTGCCTGCAAGATGTTTTCTCTCTTCTCCATTCCACAAGCTCGGTGCGAACGTGATACGGGTGTGATCACTGTATCCTGTTAGTGCGACTGAATCAACCGTGGTCCAGAAAGCCAGAACAGCAAGAGATCGGCCTATAGAGTTTCACGACTTCCCGGTCACACCGACGACATTTGCATCGCCTCAAGATGTTTTTCAAGAAAGAGAGTAAGTCAAGCTTCTACAGCTTTGCAAATGCACATGCACATGCGCTGTAGGCGCGGCTGTGTTTGGTAACCTTACAAACAAGCTGCGAATCCTGTCTAGCCTTATGTTAGCGTCTATAGCGGTCCATAAGCTGCAATATTCAAGAACTCAGGCTAACAAAGTACAGAAGACGTTCAAGTGTCTCCAGGTCTTAGTGATCAGAAGGGAGCACCTCAATATGATAGCAACTTCCAGGATGAGGCTCCTGAGCTTGTGATCTGCCCGCCACATACGACCGAAGCCAAATTGGTCAGGAAAATTGACCTCCATGTCATTCCTTTCCTATGCATTATGTACCTGTTGGCATTCTTAGACCGGTATGTTGTGATAGGAGCCATGAGATATCATAGCTCACTATGACAGTGTCAATATCGCCAACGCCAATGTCTTTGGACTTTCGAAAGAGCTCGACTTACTCCACGACAACCGCTATAACAATGCTCTCGTTATCTTCTTCGTCCCATACATCCTATTCGAGATCCCTTCAAATATCGTCTTAAAGAAGCTTAAACCCAGAGTATGGCTATCTATCTGCATGTTCGGCTTCGGACTTGTCACCATGCTTCAAGGCTTCGTACAAAATTACTCCGGACTTCTTGCTACGCGCTTCTTCCTTGGTGTGTTTGAAACCGGTATGTTTCCGGGCGCCTTCTACCTTATCGGCATGTGGTATCGCCGCCATGAAGCCCAGAAGCGCTACTCATTCTTCTTCTCCTCGACCACTCTTGCTGGTGCCTTTGGAGGTCTTCTAGCCAGTGCCATTGGTAAGATGGATGGTGTTCGAGGTTATATGGGATGGCGATGGATATGTATGTGCTCTCCTCCCACGTATGAATGTGGTTGCTAATAGTCTCAGTCATCCTGGAAGGTCTTCTGACCGTCATCGTCTCCTTCTTCTTCTTTTTCATGTTGCCTAATTTCCCTGAAGAATCAAACTGGCTCACCGAGGATGAGCGCGTCTTTGTCAAGGCACGTCTCCAAGTCGATCAAGGCAAATCTGCTCGCGACCGAAAGATGACGGTTGGCGACGTTGGCCGCGTATTCAAGGACTTTAAGGTCATAGTTGGCGGTTTTATGTACTTTGGTCTCATCGTCCCTGCGTACGGATACGCGTATTTCAGCCCAGCTATTATCCAGTCCTACGGTTACAGTCCTATTCAGACACAACTACATTCCGTCCCACCATGGGCTGCGGCTTTTGGCTTCTCCATGTTAGTTGCGTGGTTCTCGGATCGACTGAGGCACCGCTTCATGTTCACCATCCTCCCAATCTGTGTCTGTATCGCTGGTTTCGCGATCCTCATATCGGTGCACAACAATGCTGATCTTCAATATGCGGCGTTGTTCTTGGTAGCCATGGGCGCATACACGGCCATGCCTGTCATAGTCTGTTGGGTAAGTTGTGAAAATTTCATGTCGCCTGTGTGGTCAGATACTTACCCTTTTGATAGTTTAACATGAATCTCGGTGGTCACCATCGTCGCTCAGTAGGCTCCGCATGGCAGGTCGGTTTTGGCAACATTGGCGGTATCATCGCTGTCTACGCATTCCTGAAGAAGGACGCACCGAAGTATATCCCAGGATACTCTATCTCTATCGCCTTCGTCTGCTTGAGTGCACTCAGCTGCTGTGTGTACTTTGTCGCATGTTCATTTCAGAATCGATCAAGGAACAAGAGTGTTAGGGATGTAGGCTTGACTGAGTATGAGAAGACGGAGTTGGGTGACCTGAGTCCGGACTATAGGTATTTGTTGTAGACAAAGATGGACACGGTAATGACTGTTGAGCGAGGTGTGATTAGAGATGCAATTTATCAACTGCGTTCGAAAACTTTAATGTATGTATTTAGAGAGGTTTTGCTCTGATATTGAATACAGTGATTATAGTCTGAGAATAACATACCCACACGAAAGCTCACATTCGATGTCTCATGTGATCTCGCGTTCTGGCACCCTTGTTCTCATTGGTCAACACTACGTGATGTAGTTTGTGCTCCAAACTCGATACCAACAGTAACCACGATCACCACACCCAAACAGCCGACAATGACTACTTCATATAACACAAGGCTACTCGACAATAACAAACCATAACGTCCCTACTCGTCATCGCAATCACAGTTCTCCATCACTAATCGACAACCACACCCACAATGGCTCCACCACTACTCTCTCTCTACACACTCTCGTTCGCTCTCGCCTTCCTGGTCACTCTTTTCGTCGCTGCTTCCCTACGTTTACTCGCGATACTTCCCAATGAGCGCGTGAATAAGATGTCACTGCGCCAGCAGCCCACCAGTGCACGCATTTTAATTGTCCTTGGATCTGGAGGGCATACCCATGAAATGTTCGCCCTACTACGCGAGCTCGATACACGGAAATATGTGCACAGGACATACGTGGTCAGTAGTGGCGACTCATTTAGTGCGCAGCGCGCCGTAGCTTTCGAGAAACAGCTGGAGGAGCGTGTAGCCCATGGTCCCACTGGAGAAGGAGAGGATGTCATGGAAAGAGCCAATATTCCCCAAATTGCGTTGAATGGCAAGAGGAGATTAACAAAGCAGCAGCAGCTTTCCTGTTGTGTTGGCCCAGAGTGTTTTACAATTATGACGATACCAAGAGCGAGGAGGATTCATCAACCACTCTACACGACGCCTTTCTCCGCGCTTCAAACCCTCCTTGCCGCATTCAAGCCGCTGCTTTTCACGCCACAAAACACACTCAATTCTGATATGTCTCAACCTAGGAACGCTCCTTCCCTTCCAACACTTATCATCACCAATGGACCCGCGACAGCTGTCATACTTATCCTTGCAGCGTTCATACTGCGGTTTTTCAACGTGCGTGGCGCCGAGAGAAAGGGAATGTGTCGGACGGTATATGTGGAGAGTTTTGCTAGGGTGAAGACTTTAAGTCTGAGCGGAAAGTTGTTAGTGCGAGTTGCGGATCGGTTCTTGGTGCAATGGGAAGAGCTAGAAGGATATGGGGGAAGGGCGGAGTATTGGGGGATGCTGGTGTGATGTGAAAAGCGAAGCAAATAATGAGTATGCTTGGTCTAGATGTTAATGCGATGATACCCAATTGCATGCTTTATCGAGCTGTGAAGTCAAATTTCGTATTCGATGATCGATCAATGCTCGAGGCGCGAGAGTGTTGTGTTACTGTACAAAAGAACCTGGCACCTTATATCTACAATATGCTACAAGTGATGAAACCTCACCTACACAGATGCAAATGCAAACATTTTGCCCCCCCTGGCCCATCTAATCAAGCTCCTCGATACCAGCAGTCGCCCTTCTTTTAGCAGTCAATTTGACACCATTCGCAGTCATGTGTTTCCCCAGCGCCGCAAGCAGCGTCTCGGTATCTACAGCCGGACCCTCCTTCTTGATTGCATGCTTCTTTGCCTGCTCGGCTTCCCATCGCAATTGCATAGGCGTCTTCATACGCTCTGCAGCCCTCGCCTTCTTCTGCGCGAATTCCTGAGCCGCCTTCGCCCTAGGATTGATGTAGCTGCCGCGGATGGGCTTGTACGGCGCCTCCGTATCGTGTCGAGCGTTAGTGTTGAGCTCCACGATGTCGCCGCGCAATTCTTGATTGAGGGTTTCCGGGAAAGGAGGCGCGACGAGCGTATAGCTCATAGAGTCGGAACCTTCGACAATGTTGCGCGTTGTGTCGACTGTATCGTGGGGTTCCTTGTGCTTGGGATCTTCGCTGTGGAGAATGGCAAGGCGCTGTTTTCGAAGTTCGCTGTGTTCAATATTCTCGACTTGGGTGGAGAGAGGAAGGGTGGAAGGTGCCCGTTTGGGCTTCTTGTTGCTTGTAGGGTTTCGCCAGCTCTGTAGCGTAGTGATGGGGTGACGAAGTGTACCGAGTGTCTTTGACAACCAGCCCTGCGCAGCCTTTTTATTGGGCGCTGGGGCACTGTTGTCCGCCGCCTTTGTCTCAGTCTCCCATGGCCATGCAATTCTGTATCGTGTGCCGGCGATGTATCGGTGAAAGATAGGGAGGCCGGTTTCAGGGTCATACTGGTGCTGCTTGGGGATCTCAGCATCGCCGTAGTCGGTACCAGTGAAAGGGTCGATGCCTGTAGTATGGCGCTCCATGAGGATGTTGTCGACAATCACATCTTCATAAATACTCTGCCCACTAGGACTGGATGATGTCGAGGCATAGGGTACGACGAGACGAATGTCTTCCATTGCAATTGGCATCTCGCTTTCGCGCCTAGGACCAATGTCTTGGTCGCCAGCGTTGAATACTTTTGAATCGTAGTAGGCCTGGATTGTTAGTCTGGCACTCTAAGGAGATGCGCGCTGCTTGCGCTAGATGTCTTACGCACCATGTTCATGCCCTGAACGATGAACTCATGGGTCCTTGGTACAGGAGTCATGACAGTCCCAATCTTCCCCTTATCCTTGCCTCTTAGGACCACTACACGGTCGCCCTTCACGATGGGAAAGTATTTCTTGTCGTCGACAACCAGCGGGTACTCTGGTGCTATGCCCTTCTTCTCATTGTTCATGTTGCGTCTCGCCTGGATCTTGGTAGGTATCTCGGGTTTCTGCACTTGATTCGGCGTGACAACGGCGTACTTGCCCTTCTCAACATTGACAGCACGATTGGGCCTCAACGGGCCCAGTTTCCAGTCTTCGGCAGCATTTTGCAACGCCTTCCGCTTGACTTCTGTTATGTTCTCACGCTCCCACTTCTGGCGTTGCATCCATGTCTGCTTCGCCTCAAACTGTTCCTTCATCAATTCCTTGCGCTTCAACCGCTTCTTCTCATGCCAAATGATAGCACCTTTGATGTGTCGGATCTCCTTGGCTTTCTTTGCCTGGCGAGCGGCATTGCGTCCCGGTCTTGCGATCAATTGGACCATGGTGGATGGAATAAGAGCGGCGATCCGGGTGGTTATGGCAAGCTTCCAAACTATCTAGCCATCTATGGGCAGAAAGTGAAAGAATTATCGAGAGGGCTGCAAGTGAGGGTATGTGCCGAGCTGTCAATGAGAGCCAGGTCACGAGTTGATGCACTTGAAGTTCACGAAATTTGGCGGACTCCCGAGCTAGACCAAATGGGCGGTGCACAGTGGCAGAATGTCCGCTGCGCCAAAACAATCAAGTTCCATGACGCGGTTTCACGCACAATACACCAAAAGGTTCTGTCGCTATGCCGCTGCTACGGCGCAGGATACGATGTCACTTCTGTAATCAGCAGTCACAAAATGCCGTTCCACATATACCCAGAACATATCTATGTCCGCAATGCGACGCAGTGAATTACTTCGATGAGGTACCTTCTCGCATATAGCCATTTATGTTTATGCCCAACTAACTGAACACTCAGCGTGGAAATATTACGGATCCTCCCACAGAAGAGATTGTGACTGCGCCAACAACATCTTTCAACTACGCAATACCCCGATCGTCCTCACCCGTCATGCCAACTGAGCCTGAGAGGCTCTTCTGCAACACATGTCAACGTAATCAACTGCTCCTTAACAAGACACTCGCGGAATACCTTCCTGACGAAGACGATCCTGAATATGAAAAATATGCCAGTTCGCTTGACGCGTATCGAGATGAGCTCGAAGACCGGTATCCACAAGTCTGCCAGGACTGTCTTCCGCGAGTCCAAGACCAGATCCGCGCAGCAGGGTATGCAGCGAAAGCAGATAATCTACGGCGCATGATCGACAGAAGCAGAGAACACAGTAAGACTGTGCAGACGTCGCGGCAGACTTGGACTTTGAGGCTCATTGCGCTGGCGAAATGGGTTTACATCTCCAGTATGGTGGTGGGGTTGGCATGGCATATTCTGGGACTCATGATAGTCCCAGACGATGTCACTAATGAAGAAATTGGTTGGCGCATATGTCTAAAACAAGCCATCCTTGTGCGCAGAGTTGATTCTTGTTGTGTCATGTCTCCCCTCGGAGTCAAGCTGGTGCAGGGTTCGTTGGTCGCTGACCTATTGACCGTTTGGTGGAATCCAAAGTTGGCAAGCAAGACGAAAAGCATTACCGGACGGATACGAGGTCTGAAATCACTATGGTTCATCCGTGCCACTGTGCTCATACTGCGGACGCTTAGCTTCTTCTACTGGAAAAGCACAGCCGTATATTCATCAAACCTGAAGTCCTTCCATATCTCCAACATTTTTCTCCTCGTCGCCATCACCCTGTCATTCACCCTGACCTGGAAAACCGTCCGTATAGTGTACACGCCCGTCGCCTTCCCTGAAGAAACCTACATTCCCAGCGCACCCAACACACCAGCCAAACGCCCCCGCTCCAGCTATAAACCCGCACACCCCCAGATTTCGACATTCGACACTATGGCCCAGGGTTTTACATCCAGCTTCCAACTTGATTCGTCCTCCGCACTTCCACCATCGCCCACACTCACCGAGGCATCTACAACCTCACACTACACTGAATTCACAACTCCAGCGCAGAAATCCGTGTACCAAGACGACGGCATGGACTGGACACCCACGGCGCGACGTTTTGCTCCGTCGGCCTCCGAGATCCTACCTCCGCAATTCCGTACACAAAGCCCCATTAAACCCGCCTCTCCAAGCCTACAGAGGCGACATGAACCCGTTTCACTGTTCGCAAAACCCGACCCCAACCCTTTCCGCCATAGAGTCCCCCCCGCGCCCAAAGCGCCTTTGCAAGCTTCTCTCGATCCCTGGAAACCAGGCGTGTGGGCGCCGCCACTCCAGCAAACGGCCCCTAACTTTTTCAAAACGGAGCGTCAGACGCGCAGCCAGTCAAAAGCCAGTGGTGTCGCTCCAGGTGTAGATGACTCAGAGGCAGGTGAGGTAGGAGAGAATAGAAACAGCGGGAGTGGGAAGGGACTGGAGGGCTTCGGGGTGCCCAGAAATGTTCAGAGAGATGCTGAACTTTTTGCGAGTCCCAAGCTGAAGTATGATTACTATGGGACTATGAAAGATACCGGATTAGAAGAGACGTTTAACGGACTGTTTTCAAAGTAAATTACACTTATTGTTAGAGCAGCGGAAGCAAAAGGTTTGTTTATGAATTCATGTAGCATATGCTGGTGTTAAGACGGGAATACCCTGCAGTTTTCTTGGGGATTGCTTGTGTGTATTGCTGGTGTTTGGGCTGATTGTATGACGTTAGCGTTTCTAGCGATGTGTTGACTGAACTGAAATAAACCTCTTAAATCAAATTCAAGTGGATGGGCGTGGCGAATGCATATTAGCTACACATCAAAAGGTTATGTCATCCGCTCTGGTTGAGTGCTGGTCTTCCTCCTTCGATGAAAGATATAATACTTTAGGATTGTTTGTTGTGAAAGACTGTAGGTACAGTCCGGTGACAGTCATGGCTGAGATCTGAGGTCGATTAGGTCGAGTGTGTCCGCTCATGAACAAAATCACATCAAGCATCAAGACAAGTTTGGGCGCTTGAATCAGTCAGGTTCTCTAACTAACCGACAAGCCTGTCATGTCTTTTCATATGCCGAGTGGAAGCACATCGAATATCCCCAATGTAAAGACTCCGGTAACCTCCCAAATGATCCGCTGGGTTCCATCATTCGTTTATGGCGGGCTTCGCTTGACGTTCGTACTCTCAACCGCAGTAGTCGAGTTGTTTACGACCTGGGCTTCTCCTTCTTCTCCTTCCACAGAGCAGACAAACCAACACCGGAAACCTTGACGACCTTGAAACGGACACCGGGAATATCACCCTTGGCCTTGCCCTTGCGACCGAAACCGGCAAGGAGGACCTCGTCGTTCTCGTCGACGAAGTTCAAGCAACCGTCGTTGGGAACTGTATATGCTGTTAGCCAGTGCCCTTTGTTGAGTTGCCACCAGGACCCAATTTCATCCTCCGCTGATCAACTGGTACTCCGGAGTGGCTCTTCATTTGACGTACCGAAAGCAGTGACCTTCTTTCCGTTCTTGATCAACTGAACACGGACACACTTTCGGATAGCAGAGTTGGGCTGCTTGGCCTCGACACCGACCTTCTCGAGGACGATACCCTTGGCGTGAGAAGATCCACCGAATGGCGAGGACTTGAAGGCGGTTCCCAAAAGACGCTTCTTGAAGGACAGATCGGCCCAGCGCTCCTCACGGCGGTGGTTGCGCAGCTTGCGCGCGGCGTTGAGACCTCTTGGCTTTCCTGCGGTACATTGTGAGCATGCGTCCTGTACAGAGGGTGTATAGTGCGGGCGAGCGTCGAAAATGTCGTTGTCGAGGGAGATTCTAGGCAATCGGAAGGGCGTGCTGCGTACCTTTACCCATGTTTGCGGTGTTGACGTGGGATTGCTGGGGACGTGAAGTTAGTAGGCTGGCGAACGAAGAGTTGAAATTGAAGTCGCTTAGGCCGCTCTTACTTCGAGTGTGCGCCGCCAAGAACTAAGCGGAAGGCGGGCTAGTGCGCGCATGGACCGCCAACGCCGACATCACCGGCAGGAACATCTGTGTGCCTTCATCATCAGGTGTGTCATTTGCTTCTGAGACTGTAGGGAGTGTGGCAAATGTACTAATATGATTGATAAAAACTGTGTTTAGTTGCTGGAGCAGCGACCGACAAGTCCAGCACTACATCTTATACAAGTACACAACACCATACCAACATGGCTACGAGCAGCAACAAGGCCCTTAAGGTGCAAGCCAACCGCCTCCCAGCACCTGCACTCTTCGTCGGACCACCGTCTCACAATGCTTCCAATACCTCACTGCTGTCGCCCAGTACAGAGACAAGAAGTCCCGCCAAGACCCCTCTGGTCCGTCAGCGTTCCCTGCTTTCACCAGATGCTAAACGGCCGCTACCACCCACGACTGATGTGTACGAAGGCGACCACCTCAGCCTCATCAACTCAAACTCGACGGGTACTGCTCCATTTCTTAGACACCAGCGCCGGCAGAGCCAGGCGGCAGATGCTGAGGCGTCCTCTCGAGCTGAAGCGATATGGGCCGAGATGCAAAACACACTCGAGGAGGTCGAGATGAGTGCTATCAGAGGGCCTGGTATGACAGTCTTTGGATCAGAGCATACCCGTGCGCTGGACGAGCTACGGAGAGCTCAGATCGAGCTCGCCAAGGCATGGGCACGCTCAGAAGATGATGGTGCCACGCCAGAGCAACAACGTAAGGTTTCTGATGTTGGATCTTCGATGCCAGAGAATAAGCTTGCGAGACCACGTGGTGGTTCTAGCCCCGAAAAGGACAACAAGCTGTTCGATAGGATCAAATTGGAAGAAGAAACAGAGAAAGATATTGAATTGAGCAGGAAGCGGAGGGAGGAAAATGATCGGTACTTTGAGAAGGTGAACAAGGGTGTGCAGGAGGTGGTTGTCCGGTTAGAAGAGGTAGCGAAGGCGATGAGGGGTGTGGAGTATGAAAGTAATGAGATCTGGGGTCGCAGCGACGACGGAACCGTGGAAACTGCGAGCGTCAACACTGCACCAAGCACGGCATGATACAATGATTAAATTAACACCAAGCGCGCTTGGGCAGCTTGAAATCGGTATCAGTATGCAAGTCGTTCAAGGACTCACACGTACGCACCAATCCTCACGTGTAAGATCAAGGTCAGCCTCCACCTGCAAAGGAACAGCATCTTGGGTATCTCCTCTCAGACCAACTGCTGGGGCGCAGCCAGTGTCTATTATACAATATTAAATGCGTAGTACATGAACGCTCAGTCATAGAAGCAGCTGTTTCATCAAGCTGACGACGGCATTCCCTGTCGCAGAGCAAGCAGCGCGCGCACATCAGTCACGTACTGCAAACCTTCTAACAAGGGAATGAGGTGCAGTAATTCGTAATCTGTAGGGTCGCTAATCCAGCCTTCGATGGGGATGGCGTTGTCTGTATATTTGTTAGCATCGATACACGTCATCGGAAAACAATACCAAATTTACCTTCGTGGAAGATGTAGCTCATAGGGCTGTTGTCCAGAATCATGACTTTGCTGAGATCAGGCTCCACTTGAGCGAGATCCTTGATGTATGCGCCGTTGCGGAAGGTGCAATGCTGACGGTAGTAACGACCAGCAAAGTACTTGCGTTCGACTTCTAGCCAGTCAATGACAGGGTCGGCATATTCTTGAACGGAGGCCGTGAATATGATTAGATTGTACCATTTTGAGATCTGGTAACGTTGTTAGTAATCGCTAGCAAGACAGCTAGCCTTTTCACATACCTTCTTCAAAAATTCGTCGCAAAATGGTCGCTTGTGAACGTAGTATAGAATGGGTACCTGAGGACCTATGATTTGCCCCCCTGCGCCGACTGAGGCCTGGAGTTTCACCTCTACCATGTGGCCGGTCTGAAACCGACCACCTTTTGCCATGCTATGAATTAACGTTTCATCAAGATCCAAGATAAGTGTCTTTTGGTGTGGTCCAACAGCAGACGCACCCTTTGCAGAATAAGAAGGTTGTCGTCGCGGCACTAGCGGACGTGGTGGTTGTGGTGCTCGTGGAAACTTGTGCTTCGCGGCTACAGTCATTGGACCGGTAGGGGATTTGAGCGCATTTGCAGCCTCTGGCGATACCAAACTGTTTGAGGCTTGTGTTCTCTTCGTCGCCTTACGTTGTCTCAATGCATCTTCATTGTGCAGCTTAATGCGAATGGAGCGCTTTGCCGGGGCTATCTCCTCGCTAGCGAATAAGGCATTTGATTTTGAGCGAGTGTGGCGTGATGGGAAGTCGATTTCTTCATCGCGTGTACGGGGTCGTTCGCTTTCGATTTCTGAGTCAGATGTGATGGCCGTTGATGTCGAGGCTATAGAGGGGGACCGTCGTGTTGACCTCCATGTCAGACTCTGTGTGGCGCTCAATCGTCTGCTTCCGTCTTTCCCCTTTTCGTTGTTGTCAGATAAACTGGACGAGCACATTGCTATTGACGTAGTTTTCTTTCGTCGCGGGCCCTTGACAACTCGCTTCATATGGTACAAAGGGGCGGCTAATGAAAAACGCCCACCCTCTTCGTAATAGAAGCATGCGACCAGGTACTGGCCCGTATAGACAATAGGGCTCAGTAGTACGGCAACTCCTCCAATAACTCCCTCATAGACACGCTTGGGGAACAGCCATCGCTTGCTCGGCGTTGTTTGTTCGAAAGGAATGTTTGGGTGGTTTAATAACGGCGATTTTTCGTCGTATCCAGACGCAGGCGCATTGGTGGTAGAAGAGCCGGTACTATTAACTATTTCCGAACTCATGGCGCCCTCCAGCTTCTCTTTGAGTGATTCTATATTTGCGCTCGCATTATTAGGAGGTTGTGACAAGCTGGACCGAGGTTGTGCCTGGAGTAGGTTGCTTTCAGAGCTAGTTTGTGGGTGAGCTGGACTTGGCGGGGGTGTGCCAATGTTCGCAAGAGCATTCAGAGAGTTCATACTCTGGCCTGAGCCATGCACGAATAGTATGCGTATGTCTAACGATCTTTGTGTACGATGTATGAGGAGACCGGAGTGTGGGGTACTCAGGGCAATTGTTTGCTGGGAGGCTGGTGCTTATGTTGTGATTGGCAGGAACGCAGCTTCCAGTGCAAACAAGAGGAGCACAGATGAGGAAAGACTACGGTCGACGCAGTGGATATCACGTCAAGGAAAGAAAAAGACCCTGAGGGCCAACGGTTGGGCAAGGTGTTCTGAATGACGGCAGGGCTGTGGAGTGGTCCGGACGTGCAGAGTGACGTTCTCAGTAAGACTAGCGTTGTTTTCGGCATACTAACTTTTGGAGATCCGTGACAGTCATACACACTTACAACTCCAAATAATCGGCGACGACACTACACATTGCTCTCAGTCACAAGCACACTTGAGGGAACTCGGAGCATTTCAAATAGCAACCTGGACGACTCGCCCTTTATTAAACATCACAATATTCGCGTACACCAAGGAGAAAAGCTGCCCCTCCACCCCACACTCATATAGCCATATTTTATTGTAGTTTTGAACCCACTTGAAAGATTCGAGTGCGCCGAAACCTCACGCCATGGCTCAGTCGACAGTGATACAGGCGCCAGGTCTGTCAACATTTCTGAAGTCCCTCAAGACAACTCCAGTAGATCCCTCTGTGGAGCATCTTATATCGTAAAGTTGCCAATCAAAAGCTCACACACGCACGGAAACTTACTTCTGTAGACTACTCAAGCGGCGGCAAATCAGAAACTCAAGGCCATGCGCCATTGCAACAACTGCACTTTTACTGCGCGTGGTGGGCGAATTCAAGGGACGAGACGCTGCGAAGCTTGTGGAGCGCATTCGACAAGTGGGCAGGCGTTTAACTTCAGCACAGCCGCGTGAGGTTGTGGTTGGGAACATCGTCAGACGTGTGCTGGGATTAGTACGCGAGGTCGTGGACGAAAATGCAGATGGGCAGACACCTACAGGTAGTGAGGCGCCTACGCCAATGCTACAGCACGACTCGCTTCATCGACCAACCCTTGCCTCGAGCATGTCGACCTTCAGCCCTCTCAAGCATGCTGTAGCTGAGCCTATGCACGTAGGCGTATTCGACGGAAATATGTCTGATTCTGGCGAACTTTCAAGGCGACCACCACTTCTCACATCGCACACCTCATATGCGCCTCCTTCCGCTGGGCCTCTCGTAAACTCTTTGTTCGGGCTCTTCTCACAGCCCAATGATACACCTTCAGCTACGAGCACGCCAACGGGCGCTCAATCGCCTAATGGCAAGACTACCACGTTCACACAACAGAACCTAGAGCGTCTAGCAGAGCTGAGTAAAGGACAAACCAGTCTTGACTTGAAAGGTGAAGTCATGGAGGGCATAAGGGAGCTACAGGATGAGTTGGAGACATCGGACAAGCAGATCGCCGAAGTTGCGCTCGAGCACATCCACGCAAACGAGATCATCCTCACCCACACAGCCTCGACAACAGTACAGAAGTTCCTCATGTATGCTGCGAGGAAACGAAAGTTTACAGTCGTACATGCCGAGACATACCCGCATGATCACACAGCTACACATGGTGTACTACTCACCGGCAAAAAGCGAGAGTCCCACACAGACGCCGATGATGATGATGACAAGTGGAAGCCGCTTACTGAAGCTGGAATTCAAGTCTACGTTATTCCTGACTCGCATGTCTTTGCCATCATGTCTCGCGTCAATAAAGTCATCCTTGCTACACATACGGTTCTCGCGAACGGCAGTCTCGTTGCAGCAGCTGGTGCACATATGATTGCAAAGGCAGCGAAAGAGCATCAGACACCAGTCGTTGTACTAAGTGGTGTTTACAAGCTCAGTCCAGTATACCCATTCGACATCGACGAGCTCATTGAGCATGGTGATGCCGGAGGCGTAGTGCCATACGAGGATGGCGATTTTGTCGACAAGGTTGATGTTGAGAACCCATTGTATGACTATGTCCCTGCAGATCTTGTAGATCTCTACATCACCAATCTGTAAGTTTTGTTCCTGAGGCGCTGGAACATGACCATGAACTAACAGAAGTAGTGGCGGGCACGCACCATCGTATCTGTACCGTATCGTGGCGGATCACTACCGATCAGAGGACATCACTTTGTAAAGTCATCGTCAGCATTGGCAAGCAATAACACAAGATATGAGTAGAACGTGATCATGATAAAGGCATTCGCATCTCCTGCTGTATTTCTGTCGCTATTCATGAACCCACTTCCTCAGCAGAAGCGTCACCAAGCAATATGAAACTAATGCTAGAGGGCGGGGTATTTGGCCTTAACAGGAAGTAGGAGACATTTAGTAGCTTCTTCATGATAAATGTTGATGCAACGAGATGCTTGACGCTCTGAACTTGACTCTCTCCACACTAACGCATATTCATCGCTGGCCTATGAGGATGTAGTCTACCCACCTACACCCATTTCTTGCAAGACTATTTTCCTCATTGTTCTCCTCCCGTCATGATACAGCGCTTCATCGATCCCTTTCATGTCTGGAGTCAACTACTGCTCCCCAAACTTTACCACAACTATTAATGTACCAAGGTCTTACGCTCTCACTACCATCGCGTCTTGGGGCCGTTTTGTGCGCTGGAATTGAACAGCAGCTACCACTAAGCCGATGATAGTGACCAAAAGCTATACCGTCCAACTTGATTAGGCTCGTTGTTGATGTTGGGACGACTACTGCTGGAATCATGCTTGAGGTGGAGGGGCTCAAAGATGTAATTTTCATATCGTCAAGTGACGATTTCCGACACATATTGGTGTGCTTCAAGAAGAGAAACAGTCTGGAATGCTTTGTGTGAAAGTGGATGTTAGTCTAAAGAAAGTGGTGATCTCAAAACTGCCTACACAAGACTAAGGGTAACAGCCTAAAGATGCATATCCCTGATAAATGCAACTTGAACTTTTGGCTTTGCGGCTTCACCCATTGTATCTACTTATGCCCTACATTCGAGACTCATGACCATACCATTGTAGATTTGTAAGGGCAAAAGACGTGAATGAAGCCCCGGCAATTGCAAAACACTTTGGCGGCTCCAAAGCGATTTTATGCTATAAAATGTATAAGATTCTTCCTCACACATTGAATTTTGATTGACTGGTTGATTGATTGATGTTGACACGGCAAAGGGTATCACATAGGTGATGTAGGTGAATCAACAACAGTTGTTGCAACGAGGTGAGCAGATGGGTTGATTGCGATTGATTCTACATGCTACGGAAGAGAGCTCTATCAAGGAAGTGGTTGTGTTGTTGCGACATAGCAACCGTAAGTAGACTCTGAATGGTTTCTATCCGAGGGTGAGAGTTAGGTTCTCCTCATGCCTCACTTGGGTATAACAGTCGAGCCTAGTGAAGAACTCATGGTATTACAGAATCACGATAGAGAGTGTTTCCTGTATAGCATACGGACTCCAGCAATTCAAAAAAAGGTCTTCTCGTTGGTCAATGTAACCCAAGCAATATTTGAGACCGTAGCACTACTTTCTTCAATGAGATTCAGCGTGTACACGTCTTTTTACAGTATCCCGTGAAATTCAGGAACACCTCAAAGTTCTGAAAGACTGTGATAGGCTAGACAACTAGTCGAGGCCTTCTTTACGATTTTTTGGTGGTAATACACGTACTGGTGAGAAATTGAGGCATGAATATCTTTTCGCAGCATTGACGAGGGGAATTCTATACTCTTTTGAGATACTCGTAGTTGTTCCTGAATTGACACTCTTCTGCCAAGACTAGATTCAATTCAAGCGCCTTCATTTGGACTCCAACGACTATTTGGATACTTAATAGCCAGTCCGACGAGCGCATAAGCCAATCTTTACAACCTACAGCTCATACCCGCAGCCCCTACCATCCAGACTCCTTCATATAAGGTCCTACACTGCGGCCTGTTATCTTTTGTCTTCTTAATATCTTAAGCTTATTAATTGAGTTTGTTGGAACCGATGATTGGGATTAGCCATGGCGATTGGGATAAGGACATCAACCGTACCTAGTGTTGATGTCAGAAGTCCCTTGGAAGTGGAATCTTCTGTGCGGGGATATATGGGACACGTGTCGAGCAACGCGGCCTCCCACTACTTGTACAAGCAGATAAAGAACAAGAGGTAGAGGGAGGATAGAGGAAGAATCAACATCATCATCGTTAGACTATATTTTGCTTATACCGCTTTGGTACTAGTGATAAGAGGCCTACCAACAGAGTTAATCAGCGCTCCCAGCGTAACGTAGTTCGATTCGATTGAGCCTTATCTCACTGCGTTCGATCGGTCTTTGGTAATCCTTCGTTTCGTTCGATCACCATGAGCCTCACTGTTCGAATCGAAACGTAGTGCGAAGCGTAGTGCG
>JALRMI010000278.1:0-40370 GCA_026120165.1 Leptosphaerulina australis
CGGATGCATTCCCGCGTAGGCACCATATGACGGACGTGCTGTCAATGCACATCCATAGCCGTTGCATCCGAAGTGTGGGATCCTTCAGGGCATGGCGAAGACCCTGCCAGGCTCCCACTGCCTCCGCGTCAAACACGTGAGATCTAGTGTTCAGTGAGCCCCGTCCTGTTTTCAAGAGCTGTTGGTTCTGGTAGATGGCGAAGCCATAGGTGACATGCCTTCCGTCGTCCAGCCTTTGCTCCGACCCGTCTGAGAAAATGGTGACGTCCTGGGGGGGGGGGGGGGGAAGATGTTGCCACCAGTGTTTGAACCTTTCCGCTGCCACCTTCTTCTCTAGAGCTTCTGTGGGATCAACTCTGCGCACTAAATGTAAATGAAGGCCACCAATATCTTTCTCAATATCTTGACATGTTCACCCCGACGGCTCAATTGTAATCAAAGTCACAATCGGTTACTTGTGTGACTGTAAACCTTGATTCTCCAACGCATTATGCTAGTCGAAAGTCACCTACGGGACGGTCGCCGCCATACAAGTAACCTGTCTAGCGAATGAGTCATTTCTAAATATATATGTATATAGATTGTTAGAACAAAAAGTGATACCACTTTCTATCCCAGCGTTGGTTGGTATAAATACCTTCTCAACATATATATATATATATATAATTCGTAGGCCCTACAGAACTAGTACTTAAAGTGGTGAGAAGTAAAACAAAAGTAGTATAACGGTGATGCATTGATGATTCTCTTCGATGTTCTATTTACCTTTGGCTGGTCGTCTCTTTATATGAATGATGAGAGCCGACATGTGAACTCTACACCTCCACGCTTGTGCCGCTTGTCCGTGTACGAAGGGACATTGGGCATCGTTATGCGGAGGGAGATCAGGCATCATTGTACGAAGGTATATTGGATATCGGTCCGATATACGTTTGAAGTTGATCTCCTTGCCTCATAGCCGACACCTTGTATAGCCGTTGTCGATCCTCATCTTGGGTTCTGTTGGTATAACTGCAACTTGTACTGTGATAAAAGTACGATAAGACGTGTCATTTCTTGGCCCGATTGGGTATCGCGCGGGTCGAGCATGAGATAACGCTGCGGTGCATAACGATACGGCCACGATCAACATTGGAAGGACGGAACCCAAGAATCTGAACCTACAACCGGCAAGCTAGTAGATGACCTAGACGTCACTGATAGCCTTTGCCACGTAGGAGATTCGCGGTATAGCTCTATACAATCTACTCTCTTCAATCCATCCTCCATACTTCATCCCCTCTTTACAATTGCGCACCGTAGACTAGCGTTCCGCGACATCTACGTGCAGTCAATTAACAGTGTCTTAAATATCTTCCCATTTCACGGGCGGGTATACCAACAGGTTCCGACATATATATATAATGAACCCCAAGTTTGATCTGCTCTCAAAGCCCAAGAGAGGCTCAATGGGAAATTAGCTAGCCAGTTAATCCACCGATCTAGTAGTCTGTTTTGTGAGTCGAAAGGTCAATCTCTTAGGCCTGACAGAAGAGTCTGATGTCACGATGTACCTATGACACTAGCCCCCAATATGTAATTTCAAGCTTCAGCAGCAAAAAGGTTGGCCTTTTCTTTTCTTGGAAATGAGGAAAGAATGGCTGAGCAACAATAACGTGAGGTTTTTGGTAGGGCTCTACCGTACATGCCTACCGATATATCAATCACCAGTACATTTGTAGGTGGTTTCTTCTTTCTTTTTCTGTCTCTAGGAAGGAACTTATATCAATACATCTCTCTGTGGTGAAGCACGGGAACCTGACTCTTCTAGCGCTCAGAACCAGCGCAGAGATGTCGTATCGGCGGTTGAGTCGGCCAACACTGCCTGTGATGAGCCAGTGCAGAGTCCTCACGCCACATACAAGACATGCATAACGACAGGAGACATCATCCTCACTCCTGTCACTTGAAACATCAGTATCGCTATGCCATATTCGATAGAGGTACTTGATTGCTTTACAGTCATCACACCCATTCGCCAGAGCACCGGCTTTTCATGACCACATCCCGTCTTGGACTGTACGCAGTTCCAACCATACCAACCTTCAGTCACGATGACCTGACAACAACGAAACCGAGGTGGTCAGCAAAGCCTCACGTTACCAAACTTATGGAGGAAAGATGGAGGACCGGTCTGGCATATTCTCTCTATCACACTTACATCTGCCTTTTGTTTTGCTTGGCTTGCTCGCATTGCATCGACCCTTGGGTCTCAGACCACATCATCCTCTGTACTACAATAGACACCACCTTCATTTGATAACTGCACCTTATTTCTAGAGACGCTACTTTCGTTTCTCGCTTTCAATAGTCTAGGGCCCATACAGGACTTTACCTCAATCACAATCACAAATTATATCGAGGGTAACAAGGGCTAGTACCAAACGGAGTCTAGCTTTATCTATGCTGGAGTGTGATGCAACAGTATTCCGACAGAGGTGCTTTAACTCCAGGCGGCCTCTTGTCAGAACGCTTTAATAGGCACCTTTCCAGTCACTGTGTCAATATCAGGATCAATCTTAACGTTGTAGGCCAAATCGTAAATACAGAAATATAAGTCTTATCCTGCAATACACTTTGTAGTCCTCATACTGTCAAGTTCGATTAGGGCGAGCCTAGGGTAGTTACTTGATCAGCACATGCTATAATTATGATAAAGTGAAAGGAGTAAGAGGTGGACCTTTTGATCCACAACAGCACGTGACCTTTGAAGCTAGCCAAACGCCATGTGTCATTTTTGGCTAGAGAATGATGAATATCAGAGTTAGACACACGAGACTTAAGCTGCTAGCACATGTAAATCAATTATGGAGCATTATAGCCAATCGAGCAGACCCAGGGGCCGAATGCTGCCCGGCGCGCTTCGAGGCATTAAAACCTGTGCCTTGGTTCGTAGGCGGCATGATCACTGCAACGCCCTTGGGGATATGACCTCTGCATGAAACCAAATTGGAAACTCTACCGTCTTGCAACTATCACAGAACTGGCGATTCCATCTGTAATCTGTTCCCAGAGACCCCGCGGGAGGTTTAATCTCCTGGTAGATTTGCCTGCTCACTTTTGGAAGTGCAACAGGGAACCCAGTCTGTGCAAGCTAGTGAGGCTTCCTTCACAGGGCAGAACTGCATATCCTATTGGCACATATCACATTGCCTCCTAATGTGTTTCCATAGAGTTTGTCATCGATGTTTTCAGGAAGGCATGAGAAAGGCGATTGCCATCCATTGTACGTTACACTATACGGGCAATCATCACTGACAGCGCTGTCTCAAAGGGGATTACCCCGTATATGTTTTACTTTCAGAGCATATTTCTGGTCTTGTGTTCAGCACCAAGAGTTCTTTGTCCTTTTTTCTCAACTTGCTAAATGAGCCCCGGGAGTGAGGTGTTGCTATCGTATAACACAGGATAGCTTCTTCCAGTTCCAGAGAAGGGGTCGTTGTTTGTAAGATGACGACATCACTTGTCCCACATGTTTTGGTTTGATGCTCCTTCATGCTTCGAGGAACCCAGCCTGCACTTGGTTGCATCAGCGATACGTCACGTAACACGGCTTGCAAACAGCTCCTCGACAATCGACAAACCAGTGAAAAATGATTAACTTACGGGAAAATATGGCTTTGGTCGAGGTTGAGCCTAGCTGAGGCTTAATGGTGATTGGCCTGTATTGGAAGCTGCCTGATTTCATGTCACGGTTGGTTGAAACAATTCAGCAGCGTGTGTGTGTGTTACTGCATCAGAAAGATGCACGACTGTTCCTGGTATAGTGGGGACTGAGTTGCAGATTTTGGTGCTGGGTCGATTGATCATCAATGCGTGCCAATTTAGTTGATTGGTAGACACGCATTCCCATTTTTATGTTTAATCAAGCAATTGTGCTGGTCCAGTGTTTGACTGCCCAGCGAGGTTGCAGCCAGACATTGGCATGGAGTAGTGAAACCACTGCGAGTTTTTGTCTCGATAGATTAACATAGTAAGCATTCAGCTCATTGCTCCAATCATGTTAGCGATGACTGCTTCAGTAGTAACCCGTACTGAAACTGGGAAGCGGGTGGCAACAACTCAGGCAGAGGCGCAATTGAAGCCTTGACTGGTTACGTGTTGTGGTTCCACGAAGTGAGAAAGTATAGTCGAGAGAGCGAAGACGAGAAAGTGAATGCGAAGCCGGAAATGATGATCGAGCAGGTGAGAATACAATTATAATCTGCTGACGTCACTGCACCTGCAGCACTGGACGCAGGAGAAATTACAATGGCAAGAGCTATTCATTGCAGAAAAAGTGTTGCATGTATTAGGATACCTTTGGGCCGCTTACGATTTCTGCTATCCAAGCGGCGGTTGTCGACAGAATCACTAGCTCTAAACCTTTACTTTGACAGGTCGACCCTACTAGTCCAGACGATGCAGCTGGTAACTGGCTGCTTTGTTTGCTGTCCGGAACGCCTTGCGAAAGCCAAGGTTTGATATGAAGATACTTTTCCGTTAGTCTCTGACCGTTCAAGTCGAGTGAGAGGATAGAAGTTTAAACATTCAAGCCACTTGGCGTGCAGTACAGAGATCAAGCTGAGATGCGACACAACTTTGCAAGTTAAATGGAAGCCAAAGACTACCATGATGCATAGTCGGATCGCAGTTGTAACGTGCCTGTGAGTCTCTTTCACTGTGCAGGGTGTAAGGGTGGTGTCGCACGACCTTTTGTGAAGTATAAGCGGGTCTCAGGGTCCTTCTTCTTTACAATTGGCTCACCTCAGGCACTATTCCTTAGTTCTAATTTCATGGGGTCCAGGTCCAGAGAACGGTCCGCGCGTAGTCACGATCCGAAATGGTGATGACCTAGGGCATCATTGTCGTCACTACGACATCAATCTGTTCTAATCAGCACTCTGGCACCACAGCTCCGCGCAGTGAGTGATCTCGAGCTTCTAGTCATTCTCAGGGAAAATTGCACTATCTCGATGACATAGACGAATAGCATCAATGACTGGCTGGGAGGTATGTAGCCAGGGCACGCCTGCGCGACGTCAGTGGATGGGTTGTGCAGGTACATAGCAAATGGAAGTCGCGTGCATGCGTTCGATCGCAATGTTTGTTTTTCGTCACTCGCGTCCATTTTTACGTCGAACAATAAGAACAGTGCGTTGCGCAACAACTTCATCTTCGCTATTGTCTTTGATGACAATTACGTCCACAACCAGGCTACAACAACTTCAACACCACTTGCAACCACGCCTCTTTGCAACCGCAACAAAACCGAAGATGCCGACTACAAGACAGCAGGATAACAAAGTCGAGTCAGAGCTCACATCTCGGATGAAGAAGGACGTACCTGGCGCCAAGCCAGTGGAAAAGTCACATCGCAGCAACGCAAAGGACTGTACCGAATTTTGGGAAGACGAAGATCACCTCGAGCAGAACAAGAAGGATTTTCAAGAATTCCGCACACAACACCATAAATCAAGCCCATCAGGCACCAGCGCAGCAAGCGGCTCAGACTCTGGTTCTGGCGATCATGGTGAAGTGCCTGGTGGTATGAAGCGTGGACGAGGCGCAAATCAGGTTGGGAATCAGAGCAAGAAACCGAGGAGCGAGAACGGGGATATGAGCCACCTGCCCACAGGTGACAAGACGAGGGTACCGGCTGTAGGGCAGAGCGTACAGTGGAAGTCTGGACAGGGATATGCCAAAGGAGAGGTTGTCGAGGTGTTATATGAGGAGAAGGAGGTCGAGGGGGAAAAGGTAGAGGCCAGTAAAGAAGATCCTAGGCTTGTCCTGGAGACAGAATCCTCGGGCAAGATTTCTGTACACAAGCCAGAGGATGTGTATTTCGACTAGAATACATTTGTGGCGAGACGCCAGCAGTGAAGTGGATGGCATGCAAGCAACCGACGAAAGAAGATGGTCTTGCATCGCATCCACGAATGGCCTGAGTCCGCGTCTAGTTGCCGACCTGTCAGTGTCGACAGTCTCAGACCAGGCACAATGGCGTATCTGAGCCGACCGCCTCTCGAAAAGGTGCAGTGTACTCTATGAAGCATTAGCACATAATCACATTCATCTCAACTTCTTGTTCAGAGTGGCGAATCTCAAACCCCTCGAGACAATGTTCCTTGTCGTGAAAGAAGTCTAAAGGCATCACCACCAGATCAAAATGCCGAACGGGGATAGCCTTCGACGGGCCCACAAGCCACTTCCCCAGATTCTCAGAAACGAATGCGGATGATCTGGCGCGGAAATAGCGAACTCGGTCGTGTTTACGGTGCATTATTTGAATTACTGCACACAAACCGTCTTAGGTGCAGATTTAGCGGGTCTGGATCACTCAGGAGGGTGAGGAGTGAAGAGCGACTGCAGCCGCGATTGGAGGACTACTAGGGCGATCTGCACACTTCAGGCTGTGCGCCCAGACGAGCATCTCGTAGGTTGTTGCCGAAGACATGCTATTCTCGCGAGAGTTTGTCATAACAAAAGAATGCTGTGTGACGTTTGGTGTCGCCTGACCGTGGTGTGAGCGAGTCGTTCTCACGTCGACAAGCTAAAATAAAATGTTTCCAGCCACAACGTGCACTAAGCTGCCGCTGACAGCTGTGCAATTTGTAGGGTTGTTTTTGGTTGTTGTAGGGATGGGCCTGATGTGCTTGGGGAAGTGCACGGCTGGAGGTAAGCGTGAGATTTGCCAATCTCTAAATCTTTGCAAATCTTTGCAAATCTCACCAGATCACGCTGCATCCCCCAGCACGGATTGTAGCAGTTGTCTTGTGTTGCTGAAGCCCAAAACGCATGGATGTGCCCTTTTGGCATGTTAGAAACTTTCAGAAAGTGATGACCTGGATGTTTTCAGCAGGGACACAGCCAGGACAGAACACCTAGGCAGTCGTAATGGGCCAGGGCTCCCGGCTAAATGTGCCTGAGTGCAGTGACCGGCAGTCTGAACGAATCGAGATAGGGAGAACTGTTGGATGACGATGCAGTGTTACATTTCTCGCTCCATGCCTCGACGTTCGTACCTCGAGAGACTCGCCACAGTGTTGCTCTATGACCGCGCTGAAACATGCAAGAATGAGGTTTAGAGCATTACGGGGGCCAAGTGTGGTGATGCAGGCGCCAACAAGCATTATAAGAGCACTGAGCAGCCTGCGCACCGTGCCATCTGCTATCTCTGATCAAGAAGCAGCGAGTGGACGCAGCTCACCTTTCGCGCGCCGTGTGACTTCACTCAAGAGCCCTTCTTTTCTCTAACGCGTGGGGAATGCCAACTGGATAGCGTCGTCGAAGTGCGTCCCAAGCTGCAGCCCGTGGACGTGCATGTCACGCTCGCGCCGTTAATTCCTCCCGCAGCTTCTGTATGGCCGATTTGTCTGAGACAGCCTTTGTCCGCATCTGCAGCATTATTGTGCCCCTCCGCCGCCGCTGACCCTCACCATCACGCCAAAAAATAATATCGTCCTGCACCGCCATCGCCGCCCGCACACGCCTACCAAACGCTCGTTTCACCTCAATTCCACTGCTCTCGCTCTGCTGCGGTTGACTGACCCCGCGATGCAGCGTTGCTAGTTCAGGGCTTTCAGCATAGCAACATCCTAGCCAACTGTTACAGCCCTAAGCAACAATCGCACCCTCGGCCGCTACAGCCTGGACTGTAACAAGCCCACCAGCTCGCACTACCTCCCATCATGGTACTGGCAGCTGCGTGCACATAGCTCAATTCCACCGGCCCTCGGGCAACGCCCCTGTTCCAAGTCTATAGGCATCTATAGCGATACCGCTCCCTGCCAATCATGTACGAGGTGCAGCCCACCATACTGGCCCCGCCCGCAGTCACGGCACTGAGGAAGCAGGCAACGGGACCTGGTGCACCGCACCGCGTAAACATGGAGCGCACGGTCAGTCAAGACATGCGAGAGGAGAGAGAGGATCTGAAGGAGGCGGCCGAGCACAGTCTGAACATCATCATGGATTTGGATCTCAAGGGCAAGATCCGCTATGTCAGCCCCTCGTGGAGGGAAGTTGTGGGCACCATGCCAGACGAAGTCGTGGGCAAGCCTGTGCTTGACATCATCTTCGCCGGCAAAGATGGCTTCGCTGAGACCATTGAGTCTGTCAGAAAGTATGACTCGAGAAGTCACATCGCCCGCTTCTCTGTGCGCATGGGACCGCACTCGATACTACGACGTAAACGTTCGAAAACAGCTGTCGATGGCGAACAGCAATCAATACCGGCGTCACCGACGAAAACAGAGGATGAGGAGGAGCAGATCCTGAACCTCGAAGCGCAGGGTATCATGGTATATGACCGTGCAACAGGGGCTGAGAGTCATGTGCGTCAATGCTATTTGATCTTGGACGAGATGCTAACAGTGCCAGACAATGTGGATGGTCCGGCCATCGGTGATTCGCGAGGTCACCATCGACCTCCCAGAGGAACTCGTGGAGTCTCTTGGTGTGGGGGCGGAAGTCCTCGCCCATTATCTCACTGGACTAGCCGAGCAAGGTGCCAATGACCCTAGAAACCACCCACCGCCGCTTCCCGTATTGTGTCGCATATGCGAGCGCCAAATCACGCCTTGGTGGTTTGAGAAGCACTCTGAGCTGTGCTTGCAGGAGCATCGTGCCGAGATGGACGTTCAGATGGCGCAAGAGACACTGTCAGAGCACCGCAACGCGATTGTTAGGGTCCTGGATACTCTCGAGGCACAAACTCGACCCTCGAGGGCGGCTCCTACAGACCCCGCAGCTCTCATTCAGCCACCTGAATACCAAGGCCACCCCATCCAGCCGTTGTCGAACTCATCCTCTGGCACGCCGTCCGGCCGTAACTCGCCTGCTTCACCGCCTTCGAGATCTCGGGAGCGCTCTGGAGCTACTGGCTTTGGGCACCACCGCGCACGGTCTTTCGCCGTTCGACGGCCACTAGCCCGCATCGTAGAGCTAGTGCTCGATCTATGTGACACTGCCCTAGAAGTAAACACACCTGCCATCAAGGATAACATTCGTGCGGCATCAGAGATCCGTACCCAGTCACCTCAATCTGAGAACCGTATCTCACAGGTGCTGCAATGGCAGTCACCAACAGCGGGCTCGTCGGACTTCAGCGAGGGCCTGAAGATGCTTTGTGAAGATACTAATCGGCTAGCCAAGGCCAAGATCGATGCCGTCTTTCGACACCGCCAGATCCTCGAATACTCAGAACGTCTTCGCATTGAATTTGACATCCTTGTCCAAGAATGTATAGAAGCCGCCATCATCAAGGCTGCTCGCATCGCTGCAGGGGAGGATAGTTCTTCAGATGATGAGGAGCAAGTCGATGAGGAACCACAGTTGGATGCAATTGACATACCTACAGGTGACGAGGGTATTTTCCCAGGGTCATTTGATGCTCCATCAGCCATGGCACAGGCCTTGCGCAACGCTTCAGACATTTCCTTGCCCATACGCGGGGATCGTCGAGAATCATCTGTCGCAGATTCGACACGCTCTAGCAGCCCCAGAGGAGGCTGCCAAACACCACGATCCCATGCCGGCGCTATCAGTATTGCAAGTCATAACAACCGACGATCCATGCATTTTGAGAGTGACGCAGGTATGGAGAGTGATACCAGCATGCGTTCTTCGGTTTTGTCTGGCCCTCGACGAGCAGATTCGCCCGCCAACTCAGAGCTGGGGTTGGGCAGGGTAGCCAGCTCGCGTGAGAGGAAGAGAAAGAGCTTGATTCTCCCAAGTGTACTGTCTAGTAGACAGCAATCACCTGCTCGCACTATGCACCCAGCACCGCCTGCTTCTCCACTAAGAACGACCAAGCCCCGTTTACCTAGTGGAGTGGATGCTCTGCAATCACCCATCACATCACCTGTTCTCACTACGACCGAATTTTCCTCTCCCGCCATGTCAATGGCCATTAACCATCACCGCAGACAGTCGTCCACAGCTGGCTCGGACGGTCCCAGAGCCTTATCACCTCGCCTCTTGCCCGTGACACAACCGCAGCCGCGTGCTGTGCCACCCTCAATTAAAGACTTTGAAGTCGTTAAGCCCATCAGTAAAGGTGCCTTCGGTAGCGTGTATCTGGCCAAGAAGAAGTCTACAGGCGAATATTACGCCATTAAGGTCCTAAAGAAGGCGGACATGGTAGCCAAGAATCAGGTCACCAACGTCAAGGCTGAGCGAGCGATCATGATGTGGCAAGGCGAGAGTGATTTCGTTACGAAGCTTTACTGGACGTTTTCTAGCAAAGACTACCTATATCTCGTCATGGAATACTTGAACGGTGGTGACTGCGCTTCACTCATCAAAGTCCTTGGGGCTTTGCCTGAAGACTGGGCGAAGAAGTACCTCGCTGAGGTTGTTCTTGGTGTTGAACACCTGCACAGCCGCAGCATCGTGCATCGTGACCTAAAGCCAGACAATCTTCTCATTGATGCCAAGGGTCATTTGAAGCTTACTGATTTTGGACTATCACGAATGGGTATGATTGGACGTCAAAAGCGTGCTTTAAAGTCTGATCCCAACGAGGCTGCTCCTGACCTGCTCAAGAGCGGGCCATTTCATCGTGCCGCTTCGGGCTCGTCTGCTTCTCGATCCGCATCATTCGATCTGATCCCTTCACCATCGACGACTCCGTCGATGACCCCAGCGCTTGCCGGAGAACTTGGTCAACCGTCGTACTTTAGTCTGAGTCGGGACACATCACACAGCCGTGAACGTTCCAGGAGGGCATCGGGCAATCGTACCGACAGTGCCGATAGCGATGCCTTGCAAGCTATGTTCCGCCGCTTTTCGATTGCAGACTCCCAATTTGGCCCAGGGCAGCGTTCACCTATCGAAGAGGAGGACTTCAGTGATAGTGGATCTCCAGACATCTTGGCGCCTACGATGAGCAACTCTGCTGTCGCCCAAGCCCAGAACCAGACACCACCTGCGACGTCGCACATGCCTCCTCCGCACATGGCTCTTTTCGACCCAGACGATAGCAACCGGAAATTTGTCGGCACTCCCGACTACCTAGCACCAGAGACAATCGCTGGCAACGGACAGGATGAGGTTAGTGATTGGTGGTCTCTTGGTTGCATTCTGTTTGAGTGCTTGTATGGCTACCCACCGTTCCATGCGGACACGCCAGACGAGGTTTTTCAAAACATCCTGGCGCGGAGGATCGATTGGCCTTCAGAAGAGGACGACGTCTACGACATCTCAGACGATGCAAAAGATCTCATGAACCGTCTCATGTGCTCTGACCCGGCAAAGCGTCTTGGTGCGAATGCTGAGGAGAAGTATGCCAGCGGTGGTGAAGAGATCAAAAACCACCCCTGGTTCGCCGATGTGAATTGGGACACTCTGCGCGACGATGAAGCGTCTTTCATTCCAGCACCAGAGAATCCGGAGGATACGGAATACTTTGACACTAGAGGAGCAGCCATGACAAATTTTTCACCCGAGTTCGAGGACCAGGGAGCGTCATCAGCCGGCACACCAAGCGCGGATTATCCAGATCGACCGCATGATGCACTGTCTCGAGTACGGTCACAGGTCAGTGTCTCAACCATGAAGCGGGGCCTTATACCATTGCACATTCCAGCTCATGTACGTGAAGGTAGGTCTAGGAGACTTAGCGAGCCAATGGCTACAGATGACTTTGGCAACTTCAGCTACAAGAATTTGCCAGTACTTGAGAAGGCAAACAAGGACGTGATCCAGAAGCTTCGTGCAGAAGCAATGCTGCCGCAGAACAAGCCTGGCTCAGCACTTCAGTCGCCAATCATCACGTCGCCCTCGCCCTCCCTCGAGACCAGTCCGATGCTACCTGGGCCTTTGAAGCGGACCTTGTCCACCAACCGGGCTAGCGGCCGACCATCGTCACCCTCGATTAGTGGGCCTGCTTCTTCTCCAAGTCGGGGTTCGCAGCCTTCATCACCGCTGCTTGTGCAATTCAGTACTGGTCAACACCATGAAAGACGCAAGACATCGAGTAGCTCGTCAACGTTGTCGCACTCTACAAGCAATCCAAGCTCTCTTCAACCAAACAACTTCTTTGACCCCTCACGGTTGTCTGGCCTGAGACCTTCACCCGAAGCAGTCTCACCGGGCAAGCCGTCGAAGATTGGCACCGTTATGTCAACGTCTTTGTCTGAGAAGATGGGGGCAAGCCCACGCCAGCCCTCTGCCGGACCAACGAATTCCTCGCCACGTGCTAGGTCACAGACCGTTGGCTCACAGGATGGCGAGGTTGTCCGTGAGGTGCTGCCGGGTCATCACAAGCGGCGAAGCCAGGTACTCGATGTCTCGCCGTCGTCGTCGGACACAGAAGACTCACGGGCTAAGGCACTCCTGCGTGTGCAACGGCGAAGGCAGAGCTCCCGTAGACTGTCCCAGATTAGTTTCGGCGATGGACCATTCTTCCGCCCACTTGACGTTCTTATCTGTGAAGACCACCCAGTATCGAGATTGGTCATGGAGAAACTTCTTGAGAAGCTTCGTTGTCGCACATTGACCGTCAACAATGGATCCGAAGCTATCCGCTACGCCATGGGTGAGGTGAAATTCGACATCATCATGATGGAGTTTAGATTGCCGCAAGTCAACGGTGCAGATGTGGCTCGCATGATAAGGGACACGAAAAACGCAAACACGACCACGCCTATCGTCGCAGTGACCGGCTATCTTAAGGAGTTGCAGGCACCGCACTACTTCGACGCGCTCATTGAGAAGCCTCCTACGATTGCTAAGCTCACGGACACTCTTGGTCGATTGTGCCAATGGAAACCGCCCCCACCAAATTGGGCGCCGACTCAAATGTACCCTTCCATGATGCCCTCAGGTCTACGGCAAGAGTCTACGCGACAAGAAGATAGTCCAATAACGACCTCGTCGAGCTTCTCGCAGGCGCCTCCTGGGAGCTACCGTGGATCTAGTCGTGAGGACTCCATTAGTTCAAGCTTCTTTGGCGACAACGACAGCCGCACCAGCGAAGATGCACCAGCCATTACCGCACGTCATGGTACAGATGATTGGCGTGAGCGAGATGTGGCTCACGTAATGGGTGGGCTGGGCATATCGGAGGATGCAGCCACCAACATGTACCCTAAGGAAGTTACGCAGAAGCGAGCTGGTGGTGCACCTGACCTGCGCCCTGACCTACCCCACGAAGTCTCCGGGCCGGCCGCGCTGGAAGTGGCAACAATCCGCAGGCAACGATCTGCTGAGCAGGTCGGTGCCAAACGTCGCCTTCTCGAAACCCGCAAACACGAGTCTGCAGAGTCTGGCGACGATGAGGACGAAGAACTGGGCCATACCACCGCCACAAAGTCAAGAAGCCCAAAAACACGCCCGAAGTCGTCATCTAAGCTCGGTATTGAGATGATGCGCACTAACAGCAGAGGGAGCGTCATCTCTGTCGAGACAGAAATGGGTGCCTCAGAGTCCGCTCTTGCGTCTTCCCCACCCCCAGCGATAACTGAGGATGCGGCAGCCGAGGAGCGTGAGGCCAATCTCACCACACCCGACGTACCACAGATGTCGCTCACACCGCCCGAGATCTTCCCTGCAGTGCCTGGAAAAGAGATTGTGGACATCGACATGGGTACACCCAGGCAAGGGGGTGCAGCGACGCCTGACCCCGACCCTACCCCCCGAGCGAGTTTGGCGAACACGGGTTCTTAGCAGGCACCTGGTCGTTCGCCGAGCTACTTTTCTCTTCAGTCGTTGCTCTAATGACTGATGAAAGTTTTACGTATTTGTTTTTCTTGTTTCTGTTTTGAGCATGGTGTCGAAGGTGTTTCAATGGTAGTGCACCGAAACATACAGCTGTCAGCGTTCAGTTCCGTTCATGGCAATTCTTCACTACAGCTTTTTCTCACTTGTCGATATACTTTGCTGTTTCGACATTTTTTTTTTCAATATTAGGTTTTTGACATGGAGGACTTGGTAGTAAGACGGATATCTACACTCGCTTTTGTTCGTGCTTTGCGCTCTATACCCACATGCTGCGTTCGGTGTGACGCTGCTTGGGTCCAAGGCTGCCACTCGTTTTGCTGTATTTGTTCATTTCTGAGAGCGCGGATTGTGCGATATGAGACTGCAGGTGATATCTCTTTTGTTCTACAGCAAAAAGCTGTGAGAACATCATGTATGACTGTAGAAGGGACGAGTAGCATAGGATAGTCAGAAGGGTAACAATAACCATTTGCCCCTCAATCATACGTTTCTCACGACTCTCTCGTGACATACATCACTTGGAGGGCCTGCTCTGTGCATGACAGTTCGAGTGCTTCAGTGGACACTAGAGTGGAGCTCACAATAGGTACCAGGTATGAACGGGAACGCGCATGGGCCATCTCAGATTGCGGGGAAAGCTCCAAGGTGGGTCATGCAGGTACACGACTGAGCAGCTGATAGCAGTATCCACACCATCCTCTCACCAGTCTCCCTTCTTGTCACCGCTTCTCTACTTTACATATATTCCAGAGATTATTTCCAGAGCTTCAGTAGCAATCATGGGTGGGGACTGTCATCGTACTGTGCCTATGTCGCGTCCTTCTGGAGAATACCCGCAGCTGTCTGCTGGGCCGGTTGGCAAGCAGATCCACAGCATTTACCAGAGCAGATTGAGACAGTTTACTGATGGGGGTCAGTATAGAGAGCAGGGTTTGATTGGGTAAGTATTCACACCCGCGCCAGGCCAGCTTCAATAATGTTAAAACATTCATTCCACTTTGCTCACAACTGATACAACCCAGCAAACTCGATGAAGCCCGAATCAAAGGTACCAACACTGAATATGTGAAACTCTCCGTCTATTCGCCTCCCGGTCAATCTCGCCCACTCTTCAAGGAAGCTACATCTCACAAATTCACAACCACAAACGTCGGAGCGTCCTTCGGGCCCAGCTGGTCAACTCACTGGTTCAAGGTGCAACTCACAGTCCCCAAAGACTTGCTGCAGAAAGAACGTCTGGAGTTTCACTGGGATGCAGACAACGAGGGTCTCATCTGGACCGAGGATGGATACACAGTGCACGGTCTTACTGGCGGCGGTGAACGCGTTGAATGGATTCTCCCTGATGCATTCCGGGATGGGAAAGAGCACACTTTCTACATCGAGATGGCGTGTAATGGCATGTTTGGTAACGCGCCGGGTGGCGACTCGATCCAACCGCCTGCCCCGGACAGGTATTACACACTACGCACCGCGGACATCGTTGCTGTAAATCTGGAGGCACGCGCGCTCTACTTCGATTTCTGGGAGATTGGCGATGCGGCGCGAGAGTTCCCGCAGGATTCTTCTGAAGCACATGGTGCGCAGCAGATTGCTAATCGAATAATCGATGCGTTCATTGCCGGTAGTGGAAGTACTGAGAGCATTAAAAAGGCCCGGGAGATCGCACGTGAGTATTTGGGGAATGTCGACTCGCACAAGGTGTACGATGGAGATAAAGAGGCGCTTGTCACAGGCATTGGATACTGCCATATCGACACTTGCTGGCTGTGGCCTTTTGCAGAGACCAAGCGTAAGGTTAATCGTTCGTGGTCTAGTCAGTGCGATCTTATTGACAGATACCCTGAACTACGCTTTTGCTGCTCACAGGCGCAGCAGTACAAGTGGCTGGAACAGGACTATCCATCTACCTTCGACCGTGTCAAGAAGAAGGTCAAGGAGGGTAGCTTCCAGCCCATTGGTGGTTCCTGGATTGAGCATGACACCAACCTGCCAGGCGGTGAGTCTCTTATTAGGCAGTTCTTGTATGGACAACGGTACTTTGAAAGCAAATTCGGGCAACGATGCAAGACTTTCTGGCTCCCAGACACATTCGGCTACTCGACCCAGCTACCCCAGGTCTGTCGTATCTCGGGCATGACAAGATTTTTGACTCAGAAGCTGAGCTGGAACAATATCAATAATTTTCCCCACACCACCTTCAACTGGGTGGCGCTAGACAACAGCCAGGTTATATGCCATATGCCACCGTCCGAGACATATACCGCCGAAGCCAACTTCGGCGACGTAAAGCGCAGCGTCACACAGCACAAGTCTCTCGACCAGGACCAGACCTCACTTCTCGTCTTCGGTAAGGGTGATGGCGGAGGTGGGCCAACATGGCAGCAACTCGAGAAGCTTCGCCGCTGTCGTGGGATTAGTGACAAGACCTCTCTTCTTCCACGCATAAAGCTTGGTGACTCAGCCGACGATTTTTTCGACAAGTTGGAGAAGAAGGTTGAGAACGGCACCAAGCTCGTTACCTGGTACGGCGAATTGTACTTCGAACTCCATCGCGGCACGTATACGACACAGGCGAATAACAAACGCAACAACAGAAAAAGTGAGATAATGCTCAGGGATATCGAGTACCTCGCTACACTGGCAACAATTAAAAACGGGTTTGGGAAGAGTAGTACATACAAGTATCCAAAGAAGGAAATCGATGATATGTGGGAGAATGTGCTTCTTTGCCAGTTCCATGATTGTCTGCCGGGAAGCTCGATTGAGATGTGCTATGATGACTCTGATAGGGTATGCGTCCAATATGCGTGCAGAAGCTGGAAGCTGACATTTATAGATATACGCGCAGGTATTTGCAACTGGCGAGAGACTCCTCTCCGAAGCCCTCTCTGAGCTAGGTTTCGATGAGGAAAGCTCGCTCAGTCCCAACAGTGAGATTTACACCATAAACACCCTTCCATGGAAACGTAGCGAAATCGTGAAACTCCCCAGTACCCACGCCAATACCTACGGTCTTGCACATGGTGACGCACTAAGCACCATGTCTATACGCCCGATAGCTTCCGCTTACTCCGCATTGACTGCTTCGATAGCAGAGACTCGCCCTGGTGTTTTTGAACTTCGCAACTCCCAATTTCTGGTCGAGGTGACGAATGGCGCTATTACATCACTCAGGGATATCAAGGCTGACAGGGAATTGATTCCCAAGGGTAAGAAGGCAGCTCAGCTGGTTATCTTCGATGACAAGCCACTCTACTGGCAGGCTTGGGATGTGGAAGTGTATCATTTGAATTCCCGGCAAGAGCTCGAACCGAGCAAAGTCTACATTTCCTCCGTAGACACCGCTAAGGTGTCTCTCACGGTAGAAACTAAGATCTCAGAAAAGTCGTGGGTGAAGACAACCTTATCCTTGCCAGCAGTCGTTGGTGACTCGCCCTCGGTGGTTGAAATCGAAGCAGAGATCGAATGGCATGAGACTATGAGGTTTTTGAAAGTTGAGTTTCCAGTCGACATCACCAACACTGAAGCATCCTACGAAACACAGTTTGGCATAGTGCGCCGCCCAACCCACTACAACACGAGCTGGGATATGGCTAAATTCGAAGTGTGTGTGCACAAATGGGCGGACCTGTCTGAAGCCACTTACGGTGTTTCAATATTAAACGACAATAAGTACGGCTTCGCCGTGGCCGGAAACGTCATGAGATTGAGTCTTTTGCGTGCTCCAAAGGCGCCCGACGCGCATGCGGATATGGGACATCATAAAACCAAATACGCCATCTTTCCACATGCTGGGCCGCTGACTCACGCCACTGTACGTAAAGCATTCGAGTTCAACAACCCACTGCGTGTTGTTGGACAAAAGCAACCCACCACGGTGAAGGATCTGACAAGCCTGGATCTGAAAAGAGGCAGGCCAGGCATGCTCTCATCTTTCAAGATCCTGGGAGCGGATAATCTGATACTGGATACCATCAAACGTGGTGAAGATGATGAGGATGTCTCAAGAGGTGAGCTACCAGTTAAGAAGGGACATTCAATCATTGTGAGGGTATACGATGCCATGGGCGGAAAGTCGAAGGCTGTGCTGTCCTGGGGTGATATCAAAGTGAAGAGGGTAGTTAAGACAAACGCACTTGAGGATGAAGAGGAAGATTTGACAGCTAATATGGTCGGTAAGGATGGGCATGTTGGCGATAAGAAGGGTGTCAAGATCGAGGTCCGCGCGTTCGAAATCGCTACGTATAAGTTGGTGCTAGAGGGATAGGCGGAATCACCAGATGAGAAGCAACGTACTTGGCATTCCAGGAAGACTATCTTTTCAGTAAAGTGACGATGACGTATATGATAATGAAATAGCAAGGTTAGATGATGAGTTGCAAATGTCAAATATGATCGACTCAGAAGAGTTGGAGTACGACCCTTGCCCAACGAAACTTTTGCGACCCCTTCCAATTGAGAACCCATCTCAACATCAGCATGAAGCAACCTGGTTCTTTTCTGACTTGTTTCCCAGCCGTGTGTAATCAGTGAGACCTTGACTACAACCCAGATGAAGCTTCTGATGAGCTAGACTTGTCACGCGCAGTCCTTTCGCGCTTCCTCGCTCCGAGGTTGCCAAATACTACTATTGCGTGGTACAACTAAAAGCCCAACCATAAAATACTATCACGAAAGGCTCCTCTAGTACTGAAAGAAAGGACTTACAAACAAACACTTCACAGCTGTAATACCGCTGGCCTCTTCATGCAGTCGCCAGATTGACTTTTGCAGCCGTCGACCCACTACAAAAAAAGACTAAACTGCATCTTCAACTTATTGTAAATTCCAAGGGGCTTCCAGGGGCTTCCTAGTTTAGTGAAGTACCGTGACAATATTTGTACACAATGAACTGCACTAGAAACGATTAGCCCTGCTGTCTTGAATAATTCCTAGGGTTCACGTAACTGGTAAAGAGACTTTTTCTCAACGGATTGACACTCGTATATCGCACAAGAACTTACTCTACCGTAGTGCTGCGTTACGATAGATACATGGGTAGGCAAGCCCTTCATGCTCAGACAGAAGCAGAACGAAGGCTCTGCCTTTTTCTTTTGTACAGGAATTTGAAAAATCAATCACACCATCCACTATAAGGTCCACATTGAAGTCAGAGCAGAGATAACGTATGCAATACTACATATTTTTACTGCCAACGGCTTGGTTTTCTAGAGGGTTCAGCGCGCAAACCTCCACGTCCCTGCCAAGATCTATGACAAGATCCACAAGTGTCTGACTACCTGCTAACAAGTCAAATTTGAACCGAATGCTTATGATGGGAGGATCAAAGTGAGCTACAGGCTCCGAATGAAACACTAACACTTAGAAGTAACCTTGTATTGGATCAGAGAGCTTGAGAGGCAGCGCATCCGGGTGTTTCTGATATATATTCTAGCCTTTCTTCTCTTTGACGAAATCCTGACGAAGTGGACTGATCACAAAGGATGTACACAGTCTTGGAACAAAGACAGAGCATCGGTAAGCCAAAGTGTTGATATAACTGCAACTTGTACTGTGATAACAGTACGATGAGACGTGTCACTTCTTGGTCGGATTGGGTATCGCGCGGATCGAACATGAGACAACGCTGCGGTGCATCAAGATACGGCCACGACCAACATTGAAAAAACGAACCCAAGAATCTGAACCTACAGACGGCAAGCTATTAGATGACTCAGGCGTCACTGCTAGTCCTTGCCACGTAGGAGATTCGCGGTATAGCTCAGTACAATCTACTCTTTGATCCATCCAATCTACTTTCATCCCTATCTGCATCCTTGTGCACTGTAGACTAGCATTCCGCGGCATCTACGGGCAGTCGATTAACAGCGTCCTAAATACCTTCCCATTCTACGGGCAGGTATACCGACACAAAGTGTATCATCATGAAAAGTGTCGAAACTCGGGAAGTACAAACCGGAGAGTTCCGCTCTAGTATACAGACAGGTTGTAGCACACCTGCTTGTGAGACGCTTCACACGACTCGGAAGATGAATGAATACAAAAACAGAATTTGGCACTGTGAAAAACAAACATAGAAAAGACTGAGAGGGCTTTGTGGCGACTTCGAGAACGATGCAAATGGGTGAAACTTTCAACGATAAGACTACGGTACCATCAGAGTACATCGGTGATGAAACTTAGCGTGTTAGAAGTCTGTCCACAACTTTTAGCTCATTGAAGTTTTGAGTTCCTGCCAAAACCACTGCACTGTAGTTGCGGTACAGGTCCTCAGAGTGGCCAGCATTGCACAAAAATGTATCACACTTTCAAGCATTTTGATTACTTCAACAACCGCGGCAGTAACGAAAAAGAAGACGAATTGAACAAGATGAGCTCAAGGAACCTTAGTTAGCTCTTGTTCTTCTAACTGTCAAATTGCACTACGTCACTGAAGCTAAGAAAGGGGGTTGTTTCACCAGACTGTTAGTTTTACCCGTTGTAGCCCATCGAGTCCATCACAAGACCGCTCTCGTTGTGTTTAGTCTCAACATTACGGCTACTTCACTTCGACCGCGCACCTTATATGAACCTCACCGGCGGGTTGATAGCGGGTTTGGCCCGTGATCTAGCCCTATTTGTGCTTCATGCATCCCGTATGAGTTATTGGTCACGTAGTGAGACCAATTTGCATTATGAGCTGCAGTCTCACAGTACTTGCAGGGAATTGAAGCCTGAGATGCATTGTCTTCGTGCATGAGTAGAGCGTATACCGGGGCGGTTCGTGCGACAAAACGATTGCAAGGAGCTATGTTAGACCTGTATGTAATAAATTACAGAATTTGGGGGTTTTGACGGGTTATCATTGACTTCATGTTTGAAAAAGCTCGGTCTTGCGGCTGAGGATGAATCGAAGATTTTGAAGTTAAAAAGATCGATATGAGAACCTAAGGGGCCTCGTGTAAGGATCGTGGTGTGGTTAGTATTATCTTACACACCTGAGCACTTGGTTAAACCAACAGCATAAGAGGAGGATGTGGCAGAGTACGAGCTTTTTCAGGGCACAAGGAAGTAATGTTGGATGCTCCTCAAGGTAAATGTTTTAGTTCCTCTGTGACTTTTCGAACTGTATTCCTGATAGATACAGTGTGGACTTATTATTACAATAAGAAATCAAAGGTGAAGGGCGCGGACAACGGTGTAGTTCATTTGCCCAGTCTAAGCAGTGTAGATGTGTGTGAGGGAAGGCAAAGATATGATGTGTTGAGTTGGTACCGACTAAACACTCGTACCGTAGCTATAAGGTCCGATATGGGAGAACGTAGAGAGTGATTGCGGCAAAGGTGCTAGAATGACTAGTAGGAAGAGAGTGCTGTCTGATCGTGAACCTGTTTGAGGTTCAAGCTCAAGGAAATTGTAAAATAACTCTTACGTGCTTTTCGTCCAACTAGGTTGACTATTTATATGCCTTTCGAGCCCAACTCCCACACTAACTTTTTCGCTGGAGCCATTGCCCATCACATAGCTTCCTCTTCTTCGCGAGATTAGCTCTGGTATTTTCTGTGCCATTGCTAAGACTTATTCAAGGCTAGCTGAATTAGATGTTGTCACGTGAGTCGTGAATGAACAGTGGGCTATCGAACAGGTGTCGATGTATGGTCTATAGGGAAGATTCCAAGATATTTCGAGTGACTGCTATGGAACTCTTAATCCTAGACACATTCATCTCCATCAGGTGGATGAACACTTTCGTGATCGACGAAGGTTGCCGTTGGGGGCCACGTAATTATATGTTAGGGGCGTTGTTGTCTCTTATAGTGTGCTTAGGGTGTTATCATAGGTAGAATTTGTTTTTTATTCCTAACCAGGAGCCTAAGAAGACTTTTGATGAATGTGTTATTATGGATGGGGACAGTTTTTAATGCGAAACGCAAAAGGAGCGTTCAGTACTGATTGACTCATATTCTTCTGATGCGCTTGATAAAAATTTGTATTGCAAAAAGAAGCATTATGTAGGTTCTATAAAATTCTGATATGGTTCGAAGGCGGTGAACACAAACATAGGAGAGTCAACTGTTGGTCAGCGTTTGATGAAGTTTGCTTGTGTATAGCGCCAACGAAGATGATGTCTGACAATACAAGATTCTATTTTCGTATAGGCGGGTAGAGTACGAATCGATCAATGCAGAAGAGTATAACAGCAAAGATTATTAAGAGGGTATGACCTTCTCATAGTCAGAAGTGGTTGTAAAGTGTATTGATTGAGTTGATATCTACATGATCATTGAGGCTTTCCTTTTATCTTGTGCTTGGAAGCCTCGCAATCTTACTGGCAGAGGGTCTTGGAAAGCAAATTGCATAAATTCATGAGCCTTTCACGGTGTGATGGAAGGCGATACAAGCGCCCAGTCTGGTCGGCAGCAGTCAAAACGCTGAACAATTAGAGTATGATGCGGCGGTACCGTGTCGTTCGTATTGGCCAAGGCGATAGTTCTTTCGATGACAAAATCAAGGTTAAGGCCCTGTAGAGGTAAGAACACCTGCCATCGAGACATTGCGCTCGAGGTATCTTACAAGATTAAAAGGTGAGAAACGTAAAAGAGGGTCTGTAGGCTACAGACTGACAAAATATACCATGTCCACTGTGCAAATTGACTAATAGCCGACAAACAGCAATCTTATCCAAGCATCTCGAAGGTTGTTTACTTCATACACTTGATCCTTGGGGGTATCACAGCTATCGTGTGACCACAGACAAGGCACTGGCAAAGGACAGGGGCAAGATTTTGACTTTGATGGAGAATAATGAATGCCAGAACAAGTGAGATGTGCGAGGGCCAAAGCATGATGTCTTCGATAAATGCGGCACAGAGAGCGTGCGACATGGACAAGGGAAAGAGGAAAAAGCATCCATTGCGAGACAAGAGAGATGATGCGCTCGGTTAAGAGGCAATCTTTTGATAGCCTTCAAGTCATAGGAAGTAAAACAATCTCAAAAACTGGTATGTGCCATAATCTGCTTCCTGCGTTCCGTATCCATACACCCTACTGTCTGACCGCTCGCATACTCTTACTTGATACGGTCAAGTCGTGCCCTGTTCATGGCTATCTGGTCATCCACCTTGTCCGTCTTTCCAATTATACGATCAATATGCTTATTCTGCGTATCGACTTCTTCGCCCATTGCACGACCCAACTGGTTCAATCTTTTCGCCGCACCATGCAGCGCGTCCAAATTACTATCGATCTCATTCTCCATCTCGTCATCCTCACTGTCTGCCTCAAACTGATACTTGGCGCGCTCAGCGAGTGAAGACTTCTTATTAGCACCAGACATGCCCTGCATGGTGCGGTTCTGATTATCTTGGCGTGCAGAGGACTCCCACGCTGCTCTGCGGGTAGCGTCGCGTGCTTCACGGTCGCGGTGGTGATTTTCCATTATCTTGTCGTCACGGGCCTGACGACGGGAGGAGGCAGTGAAGGGATTAGAGACGTGCATTGCAAACATGGATTTGTTAAGGGCTGAATACGTTAGGTATTGCGATAGAACTGTAGAGCCGTACACTTACTCTTTAGCTCGCGGGCCTTCTCTTCAGCAATGCGGTTTTGTGTAGCTGCGAGGTCGAGGTTGCGCTCGGTGCTGTGGTTTGTTAGTCTTGATTGCCATCGGTCCATGTTACAGAACATACTTGTGGATGCGCTCGCCCTGCGCTCCAAGCCTAGCCAGAGTGTCACGACCAGTCTCCTCAGCCTGTTGAGCAAGACGGAGGGCGTTGCGTGTACTGCTGACATCCTGCTGCTTCATAAACTTGATTTCCTGTTTGGTAGCGGAAATGTCCTCTTCCTCTTGCTCCTCAGCCGTCAGCTCACGGTCACCGTAGGCTCCATAGCCGCCTGAGCTAGCGCCATATGCACCAGGAGTGGACTGTCCATAGCCCCCAGGCTGAGAGTTGTATCCGCCAGGCTGTTGTTGTTGTTGCTGGCGCTGGGCAGCATTGCCGAAGAGGTCGTTCCGGTTAGCGTCTGTGTCGTTGGAGTTTGTGCGGCCGAGGCCCCCGTAGCCACCAGGGCCACGTGTGTTCTGGTATGATGCTGAAGGAGCAGGGCTACCATAGCGATCGTTTCCATATCCACTCTGTGCGCCGTAACTACCTCCCTGAGCACCGTAACCTCCTCCACCACGACCTCCGTACTGCTGGCCGGGACCGGTTACTGCTGGCGTCTTGTCCTGACGATATCCGTCGCTGGGACCCGTGTATTGTGGTGGTGGCTGTGCGTAGGGATCTTTACCTGGTGCATCAGCATCTGCTATATGTCAGTGGTGTCCTTTGTTTAAGCTAGGCGGTGACATACATGGGTTACTCTGTGTTGCTGCCTTCTCGCTCTTCTTGCGGCTACCGAAAAGAGCATTGCGGTTGCTCTCATCGCCATCGTCTTTCTTCTTGCTGAGGAAGCCCATCCTTGCAATGAAGTGGTGTGAAGTAAATTGAGGTTTTAGTTCGAAATGGACTGCTGCTACTGCTGTGGCTGCGGCTGAACAACGGGATGTGGGGTAAGCTGTCGATCACTTGGGCAGCAACTCTGGATGTACGTTCAGTGGTAAGCGTGAAAGGTAAATAAATATTTCCCAAATAGCAGTCGAGGACACTGTTTCATATTTGAAGGCCGCAGGAGAGTGGCAGATTGTTTGAAGGGTAAGGCGGTGTCGCAATCTTTGTTTCGAAATGGCGCTCAGCGACGCTGACGCCGCAATGAAGGCTGAGCTGCGGCGCATGGATGACGGCTGGGTGGCGACTGGGCACTGCATTCGGTGCATGACGCAGAACGATATATGCTGCAATTAAAAAAAGATACTGTGTTATATTCCTCCCTATGCAAGAATTTACTGAAAGCCATTGTCAAAGCTGCACTTGCCTGTCATGCATAGATAGGAGGAGCGCTGGTTCATTGTCGTGTTCGTGATTTGGACCCTGCATCTTACTACGGTTGGCCTTTATGCACTTAAGTGCAACACGCATTTGAATCCAGACAGCAATTCGATAGGATATATATCTCAATTGCGCGTGTATGGGTATCTCAATGCCGGTGTGGCCGACTATACAAGTATCAAATCCATGTGATGGATTATGGTATGGCTTGTATCATCTCTCCTGACGCTTGTGGCCTGTTCCAAGCAGTCTTTGTCCGTGTCAAATCATCTTCATATGCTGGTGCCAACTCCTCATCAGAAGAGGGCAGCTCATCATGCTCCTCCATGGTCCTGATCTCATTGCCTGTGACTACTGGAAACGGTGTCAGTACCCTGCTGATATCACCCCACCATACCTCGCCAAAGCGACGATACCATTCAACTGTTGTCCTCAACCCTTCGTCAAAATCCGTCTTTGGCTTCCAACCCAATGCGGCCAACTTCGAGCCATCTGTCGCGTAACGCTGGTCATTGAATGGTCTGTCTGGCGTGTGTTGCACCCATTTTTCTAGATCTGAAAGACTTTGATGGGGTATCCCGAATATATCTAGAAGTCGGTGACAAATATCAGTGTTCGATACCTCATCTTTTGAAGCAATATTGTAAACCTGCCCAATGTCTCCTTTATGCAGTACGGTATCCAACGCGTCAACGATGTCTCCTGCGTACAGGTAGCGCCGTGTTGGAGAGCCGTCACCGTGCACAAGTAGCTTTTGCTGTCGCTGCAACAGCATGATGAATTTGGGTATTATTTCTGGCTCGAGTCAGTTTTGAAGGGCATAGAGGTTGAAGAGCCATACTCTCAGGAAATTGGTGCGGCCCATAGACATTGTTGGCGCGCACAGTGATGAGAGGAAGCTTAAAACTACTCCTGTACGCGCTGACCATCATCTCTGCCGCAGCCTTGCTTGCAGAGTATGGATTTGTGGGCGCAAGTATGCTGGCTTCACTGAGGTCTGCTGCACCCACGGGTACGTCTCCATAGACCTCATCCGTGGATATGTGTATAAACCTGTTAACACCATGCTGCCTAGCTCTTTCGAGGAGGACGTGTGTACCATACACATTTGTGTTCGTAAACTGATATGAATTGCCGAAGCTCAGGTCTACGTGCGATTGCGCTGCGAAATGGAATATGGTGTCGATATTGTGCTTACGCAGCACGCGTTTAACGTCAGTCGGCGACGTTATGTCGCCATGCTCGAATGCAAAGTTTGGTCGGTCGTCGAGTATCCGCGTGTTATTCAGGGTTGCACAATAATCAAGTTTATCGAAAGAGACGATGTTATAATGGGGGTATGTGAGAACCAGATGGCGCACAAACCAGCATGCTCTACGACTGTATCAGTATTTGGTATCAGTTGTAGGAGAAAGTCGCACAGCCAACGACCCTCAGATGTCTACTACGCTGTCCACATACATGAACCCCGCCCCTCCAGTGATAAGTATATTCTTCGCGTCATGTAACGCCTCAAAGCTGGTGCTGCCTGTGAATACAGGTGCCTGCTTAGACAATTCTTCGGCAACATATGATCGAGGGTTTAGTATTGTGGAGTTCCTGCGAGCTGGGCGTTCTGTTATTGTTTGGAGTAAAGTGTACCAAGGCACCAGGGAACGTACGTTTTGCGCCAATTAGACCGTTGATGCTATTGTCGAGCGACTCAGTACTCTGAACGGCAGGCATAGTGCAGGCCAGATTTTTCACAAATATACATTAAGTCTTTGGGCGCGTTGAGCGCATTCCTGAGACACACGCGGAATATACGATGTTGCATGCTTATGATTGATGTTGATAATACTAGTGCAGGATGGGGAAGCCTTCCGCTAGTGCACGTTACGTCACGCGGCTCCCTCCACACCAGTGATGGCCTGCCCCAAGTGCGTTGTCAACAGTGAAGACTTTATGGAACATAATCTTCAATATCAAATTACATTTGAATGAGAATCTGAGTTCATCACACAATGTTGTTCATGCAACGGCCGTTAAGAATGGCACCTCGTCCTCCTTCTTCACAGTCGTCGCTCTCCTCACTAAATCGTCTCCTACAGCCAATCTCAATCTCTCGCACGTCGACGGTGAGTCGAGGTTCCACTCTCCAGGCATCACGGTTGCACCATTCATTTGCCTCGCCGCCTTGACAGCTTCCCTCAAGGCAAAGAACACCGTGCTGCCCAAAAATAATGGAGGTTCCCCGATGCCCTTCGAGCTTTGAACACTTCGAAGATGATTCCAAGAAAGCGGCTTTCCATCGTTATCTGTTCGCAGCATGCTTGCGTTGAAGATTTGTGGGATATCTGAGAATCCTGGGATCTTGTATGTGCCTGGTCCCTTTGTGAAAAGCTGTCCGGATTTTGTATGCCAGAGAGACTCTTCAATGGTGAATAGGCCCTGGCCTTGTACAAATGCGCCTTCTATTTGTCCATAGTCGATAGCTGGGTTGATCGAGTTGCCTACATCCTGAAAGTAGTAAGTGCTTGTACAAGTGGTGCCATAATAACCCGACATACCATCATAATATCGCTTCGCAGAACAGTGTGGTCACCGGTCAGCAAATCCAACTCGACCTCGCTTGCTGCTGCTCCCTGCGTCCAGTAGTAGTACATCGGCTTTACTGTGTCCCAGTTCGTATCGCCCCAGTTGTATCCCACCTTTGGCATCTTCCAGAATCCGTTCGCAGCTAGGTTGATACGGTCGATGTACGCAGCGTGCGCTAGCGTCTTCATTGGTGCATCATCGCCGTACTTCTGTCTGTAAGGGGCTAAACGTTCGTTGATTTGGTCACACGCATTCTTGACTGCCATGCCATTCAAATCTGAGCCCGAGGATGCAGCGGTCGGCGATGCATTAGCGATTTGATATGTTTGACTGTCTTGTGTGTAGATAGAGTCAAGTGGGGTACCTAATTCTTGTGCCGCAATCTGGCACATTTTTGTGTACAAGCCTTGGCCCATTTCTGTTCCACCATGGTGCAACAATACGCTGCCGTCGGCGTAGATCTTGACGTAGGCCGCTGCCTGGTTAAGATGTAGTGCTGTGGCAAAGCTGAGGCCGAATTTGCATGGGATGAGAGAGATACCTCGTTTCTTCCAGCGGTTCTGCGTATTGAAGGATTTTATTGCGTCCTTTCGTCTTTCGTAATCTGAAGACTTGGAGAGCTGGTGGAGGAGCATGGGAACGTGCCAGTCTTCATCTATCTTTTGAAAGAACGGTGTATGTTGGCCGATGGTGTAGAGGTTCTTTTGGCGCAGTAAATCGATGTCCATACCAAGTCCCTCAGCGATAGTATACATGATTGTTTCGGCAAAGTACATGCCTTGCGGCGCACCGAAGCCCCGGTATGCTGTGTTGCTGTGAATGTTTGTTCTGCAGACATTTGCCCGCAAAAAGACATTGGGGCACTCATATGAGTTGTCAAAGTGTGTAAGGCATCGATCCATCACTGCACCGCTCATATCTTGCGAGAAACCGCCATTGTTATAGACATCAGCTTCGAGGGCGATAAGTTTCCCTTCATTCGAAACGCCGACCTTCCAGCGTGCCTGGAATGGATGCCTTTGGCCACTTAGCATCATGTCTTCATCACGATTCAACATGATGCGCACTGGTCGCTTCTCTTTTTTCGCTGCGATAGCGGTATATACGGCAAAGGGAACACTGCGGGACTCTTTACCTCCAAAACCGCCTCCCATGCGCTTTACACGGCAGTTGACGCGGTTGCTAGGTACCCCTAAAACAGAGCTGACAAACTCCTGAGTCTCCATCGTATTCTGGGTAGAGGACCAGACTTCAACAGCGCCATCTTCGCCTGATGGGATGGACAATGCTGCATTCGTTTCGAGGTAGAAATGTTCCTGTCCACCTATCCGAGTGGTGCCTTCAAATACCCTGTCGCATCCAGCAAAACACTTATCCATCTTGTCATCAATGGCTAGACCCTTCCTCAAGTGCTTTCCATGAGGGAAGAAGCTGTTCGCCGCAATGGCTTCATTGATGGTCAAGATCGGCTTTAGCACTTCATACTCGACTTTGACCGCATGTGCAGCCGCTTGAGCTTCTAGCGCTGTATCTGCATAAACCATGCCAATAACTTGTCCGTGACTGAGGACCTTATCAGTGGCAAAGAATGGTTCGTCTTTCTTAATGGACCCCCAGACGTTGGCTTCGGCCGAGATACTATTCTTGTCGATGTAACCAACTACACCAGGCATAGCTAATGCAGGCTCCCAATTGATGCTGATGATACTGGCATGAGCTTTTTCTGACAAAACAAGTCCACCAAACAATTCCCGGTCAAGTCGTGGTATATCATCGATGTACTCCGCTTCCCCAGTACATTGCTTCAAGGCTGAAAGGTGAGCAACCTGTTTACCAACAACACGCTGCTCATGCGGGTTGTAATTGTCTCTTGCACCACTCGAAATAGACCGATATATCTCCTGAACAACCTGTTCATCAACATTGCCAACACCGAGTTCAGCGGCTGACTCGTGCCAGAAGCGGAAAAAGAGAGAGAGTGTGAGCGTCTTTCTATAGTCTGCCATACCTCCAGGTACCCCATACGAAAGATCATAATCTTCGAGTAATCCATCCAGGGCAGCATCTAGAGTCTCTGAGTGAAACCATTGTTTTCCAAGTATTTTGGCTTGAGCTTTCGGTGATTCCTTTGTAGTAGGTGCCATGCCGCCATACACGATAGATACGTCTTCAACGCAATCTTGCATATCAAGGCGTAACCGAAATGCAGCAGTCACAATAGCAATGTCATCGTCTTTTCGTTTGGCTTGCTTATACGCTTTCAAAACTTCTCGAGTCCCTTTGGAAGGAAATGGTATACGAATGCGTGCAATTATAGCATCGGAAGGCAGCGTTGTTGTTCGATAAGCGAGAAAAAATTTGGAAATTGGGATGTCGAAAACACCGTCCTTATTATTCACAGCCTCTATTGTTGCTCCAGCCGCTATCAGGACTGGGTTGGCATCGGAGATTGGTGAAGCTGTTGCAATGTTTCCTGCAAGGGACGCGACATTGCGAATCTGTCGACCAGCAAAGTATCGAAGCTGCTTTTGCAGGGCCTGCAATACCATTGCTCGCTTGCCTAACCTGGAATACACATCCTTGCATATCGCCTCCAGTTCTGTCAGTGGTGTGTGCGCAGCCAGGACAAGTTCTTTAGCGGTTTCTAATTCTGCGGTCGAGAGAGCCTTGGTATGCTTCAGATCTGCAATGTCTGAAACGTATACAGATACTGCAAAGTCGGAATGCTTGAATCTGACCTCAACCTGAACTTCGCTAGCCCCACCCACAAGTTTTGCAGATGGGTAGGCGTCTTTCAGCTCAATCAGATGCTCCAGCTGCGTAGGCCTGAACCATATTTTCTGATCATTACCATAACACAACGGCTGGGGTACATACTTCCACAATGCTGGCGGGTATATGAGCTCTGTTTCCGGTACATAATTGTGAAACTCGATCTTGGGAATGCCCATTTTTGATGGTGCAGTCGCAGTGGTCAGTGTCGTTGAAGCCTTGGTCTCAGTTTCAGCACTGTGCTCCTTGCTTTTCAGAGGCTTTGCATATCCTGCCCCAGTGAGTCCGGGGTCTACTTGAGGTTCTCCCCCAACGTTGATTATTGCGGGAGTATTTTCATCGTCTAATGTTGAAGATTGTTCTGTTGGGGGAGACGATGTCACAGACTTGCTGTCACATGAGCTACCATCAGATATAGAAGGTCGATCCCGACAACAGCCTCCCGGCCGTCCACATGACACCTTGGACTGGCTGGTACTGGTTATTTTGGTAAAGTCGACCACCTCTTTGGAAAGTCTTTCAACATCTGCCGCGGTTGGTTCATCTTCCTCAGCAAGCTGTCCCTTTAGGTCTTCTGTCACAAATGTTCTTGTAGCTTCCAAGATTGGTTTGTACCCTGTGCATCTGCAAAGATTTCCGTCAAGGTGGCCTTCCATCTCGATCTCCTTGTTGCTTAAGTGAAATTTCTTGGTTTTTTGGTTGTACGAATTTCTGACCACCGCATACAAACTCATTACGATTCCAGGCGTACAAAATCCGCACTGACTACCGTGAAGTTTTGCTATCCTCTCTTGCAATGAATGTGGTCTGTCGACATTACCAATGCCTTCAATCGTGATGACATGTTTGCCGTCAACACCTACTAGCGGGAACAAGCATGCATTCACTGCAAGATGCTGTATCCTCCTTTCCTCGTTCCACCGGTCCCCCACCTGTAACACCACAGTGCATGCTCCACATCCTCCTTCGCCACATCCTAGTTTGGTGCCCTTAAGACCCGGCTGTCCACGGATGTAATCCAATAATGTCCAGTGTGGGTTTGGATTGCTGATGATGGTTCTTCTTCCGTTGATATAGCATGTGATATCTGGTGAAGTGTATGTTGATTTGATGAGCGGTGTCAAAGCTTCGGTGGCGTTAAAACCCCGAGCAGACTTCGAAGCTGTGCTCTTGGGCAGATTAGGTAAGGTCATGGCGAATTATAAGTACGAATATCTCCTCTCAAACAGTGTACAATGCAGTGTGCAGAAGATATACTTTCTCAACGGCAGCCAGACGGAACCATGACCCCTCAGCGTGAACGGTATTCACTCTATTCTCACGTAATGACATCGATGATTGGGTGCATCGCATATCATTCCGAAGCGGATGCCGGTTCATGCACCCCACTTTTGCACGCTAGTCGAGAGCTCCACAACGGTGCACCTGTTGTGACACAACTTGGTACAACTCCCCATTTCTGCAATACCACTCACAGCCATTCAAGCAGGGGATAGACAATAACGAACGAACATGATGGCATTATGAGTGGAGGTGCAAGAGATAGATGTAAGTACGAGAATTGTAGCCATTGAAGTGCCTACTGTTCTATATTCTTACCAAGTTTTGTCTACTCAAGACGTATCAGTATCTTTAGTCACATATTACATGCATACCGAAAGCAGACTCATCTACATGGTTCAATCGTTTGCGAGATATTGCATTCTTCATGCCGTTTAAGTTGGTTCTTATTCTGCTTAAGCACATGATCGTGCAAGGCACTCCACGCGTATGCAAACAACAAGGGAGAATGATGTCATAGTTCACATTGACCTGAACGTCGAGTGTTTTAGCCAGGGTGCAAGCAAAAGCGGGGTGCAGCTTACTGCAACCACCAATAACACAAAGTTCGTAGATGTCAGTATAAGTATCTTACATAATACCAGCGCTGATAGTTCAAATGACCGGTGGATACGCTGATGTGCCTAGTATCCCTCCGTGCTTCCAGATTGCAGGATGGGAGAGAACTAAAAGTCTGTCCATTCAAAAGGAGGATATGTCTTCAGCCAGTTATGGTATAGTGGGCGTGCCTCCCCGTCGTCGTTCCGCGGCGAACAACAGCCTGTCGACCCAAGCGGCATTCCTATGGAGGGCAGATGGGCAGACGGCACAGTCTGCGCAGAGCGTCTACCACACATCCTGGCTGTCGATGAAATCTAAGGGATTGCCGAAGACTTGGCTCCGTAGCGAAGAAGGCACGCGACCTACTGGACCAATTCTTATGCGAAAATGTTAACAACAGGACGGACCAGTACGGCGGCTTGATTAAGAACAGGATAAAATCTTCTTTCAAAGTCATTTTGGAGTGCTCAAAAGTTATTGGCTCGGACCGCGATGACATTAATCTCAGCCCTTATCATTACTTCCAATCGACCGAGGATAGCAAACCTAAACACTGGAGTTACTTGTGTTGGAGAATTTCAACATTATCTCGAAATTTTAAACCCTTACATATGCACATGTGGTTTTCTTTTTAGATTTCAAGGCTCCGAGGATACTCTGTTTACAATTATTGAGGTTAGGCCGTACTTCGTTGAGTTGCTTTATGGGCAATCCAATATGGATGCTCTTTCAGTCTATACTTCGGGCGGTGACAAAGTTGTCGAAATGGAGGAGGCTGCCAAGGTCAAAGTTAATGCCCACATCAGCTTCCGCAGCATCTCAAGGAAAGGTGATATGAGTTTTGTCACAGCTGATAACTTCAACCGTGATAGTCCGGCCCCTCAGCTGGAGTCTAACAATGCAGACATCATTATCTTCGGCCGCTGGTTCACCGTGTATCCTTATTTACCCACAAAGCTGGCTGATAGATTGGCACTGAGCCAGCATGGCCAAATTATAGTGATGACGCAGAATTTTACATTGATTATTAATACCAGAAGCAAGAAATTGCTGCATGAACCAATGTAAGGCCATGAGTGTTATGTTGCAAGACTGGCATTTTTTGTCTCGTACAAAATATGCAACTACACATTTGCATGAATCTAAAATTTTCAGCCAGTACAGATGTAACTTCATGCGCCTTCAGAATACCAGCATCCGGTGTAAGGCTGACATCTTGTAGCGTGCGAGTTAGCGCTATCCCTGTCAAAGTATACTGTCTTGAAGGGAAGCTAAATGAACTTAAAAGTACCAGAAACCTCACACAGCTTCCAAAATTATCCTTGTTCTCTCACATCAAGAGCCGTGAGCGTATGAAGCGCAAAGGATCCCACATTTCACATTCGATGAAGACGCGAGGGCACCTGGCTTCAACACATACGTGCCAAGGGTAGTCGTAACGTTCACCTTGATATAGAGTTTGAATGAGTTCAGACAGAAAAAAAAAGCAATCCTGTGCCTCAGACTCAGGTTTCTTCATATTATCATCCCCTAACATCCATAGTCATTTTGTACTCAATTTTTCGGCAAAGCCACCATTTTAAACACCTGCAAGATATCACAGGTGCAGATCTTCATTAGTCTTAGCAAGCGGCGTGAGCACATGGTCAGTATCTGTGGCCGATGCGTTCTTGTCAAATTATCGATGTGACTATCATCGTCGGGTAACGCTCATCAGCCGTCTCTTGACAGTGGAGTGCCTGTCGCAATCGCGGCACACCAGCGAATATAAGCTAATCGCCATATTGGCTCGTATACGCCAGCCCACTTCCTATGTCGTATGAAACGTCAAATGAAAATTAAGGTCCTACAACGCTATGCTTAGTAAAGAAACAGCAGGGCCTGTATGCTGATGATGGGTTGCGTCTCGTGCAGTGGCAAGGCTTGGCAATGCACCTTCCAACGTCTGGACTTGAACTAAGCATTAAAACTAGGGATTAAATACTGGGATAGCTTTTAATCAGGATTTATGCTCAAACAAAGGCCCCAATACATCTACCTTGTCCCTGTAGAGAAAAGGAGAATCCGAGAGGCATAGCTCGTGTTTCTACTGTCTCAATGGTAATCGATTTGAGCCTTTGATACTGAATTAATAGGCCGATCAGAGTGCTATTCGAGAGAAACATACAACGAGCGAACATTGTTGTGCCGGTCAGCAAAGGGAAAGGTGTGAGAGTTCCTTGGAAAAAGAGGTAAGACACATTTCCTTGCTGAATGCTCGAACACACTTTTTGAAGACAAGATCAAAATATTGGATATGTCCGTACAGCATTCGCAGTACGGTTCGCTGACTATACATGATGTTGTGATCATGGGGCTATGCCAAGTGATTGCAACCGTGCACGTACTCATGTATACGAACTTTTTCCCCGCATGTAGAACATCAAGCAATCAACGACAGTTGCTTGCCCACCCTAACATTCCCGCGCGCTGTGTACACCGTGCAAACTCAGCTCTTCACTCTCTTGATCTTGCTCACACCATGATCAGCTAGCTGACAGAGTCCATTCAAGAGGATAACAGTCTTTTGCTAGTGATGCTCCGTTGTCGGATCCCTTCTTGTTATCGGCAGTTAATATGTGGGTCCATTGATGCTCCCTGCTCCCTGCTCCCAATGCAGTTCCTGTCACCTATCTCGACGTCCTGAACCCATCCTTATCATCCATAAACGCCCTGTATACGCGGTAGCCAGGCAAAAAAAAAAGGGGGATCAACATATCGTTGCTGCCATGACTAGAACTCGAAACGCATGCATGTCAATAGTCATGTCGGCTTCTGATAGCACTCGTCACGTGCACTAGGGCCTTTTGGCCTTCTAACTCCAGAATAACTCTCTGCATCTCAAAACCCTCTCTACCTAACATGGGCTCTGGGCCTACCAATTAACTTACTCGTCAACCCCCACTCTTGAGGTGGTGAGTACAGAGGACCGCAGCGATGTTCACCCCGCTTTTTAGCGCGATGCCGTGGTCTCGAGCTTGGCTATACGTCGGTCGTGATAGCGGACTTGCTCTTCCCGATAAGCCGCAGGAGCATACGGTTCCGAACAGTGTTGTATGAAGTAATCGATTCTGTCTTGCGCTTTTCGGAGCCCCCCATCACACATTTCAATCCGCACCCAACCTTCAATTACACATCAAGAACCAGATTTCGAAAATCATACCGTGAGCCAGCAATGACTTCAGTTGCTTCTCATCAAACAAGTACCATGTCATGCGGTCGTAAGAGAAGGGACTCTACAGGCAAGGTCGAAGGGAGGAAGTTTGTCTGCGGCAATGCTGGATGTGGAAGAAGCTTTACCAGGGCTGAGCATCTTCAACGGCATGTACTGAATCATTCGGCTGGTGAGCACACTTGCGACAGATGTCGGGCTCATTTCAAGAGAAGAGATCTTCTTGGTAAGATACATTTCGTCACATCCCGGCAAGGATGCCTGCACAATCTTGACTGTACGGTGCCACACGTGTTGTGTTTTCATACTAGACAAGAGTAGATTCCACCATTTGGGCCTTCTCACGTCGTATGATAGTGTCATTTTAACTCTATTAAAAAGGACCGTGTCTTTTTCCGAAGGGCACCTTGAACGTATCGGTTCTAGGTTACCATCACGCTACAACCTGACCCCACTGTACGTGATTGGGGGATTTTCAGTGTGTGTCTCACACAAGGTGATACGTTTCATGTATCATGGGATGATTCGTCTTCTTTTCTTCGAATATTGCCATTGACAAGATGAGCAGAGAGGCATATGGCCCGTCACAAACAGAAAGATGAAGAAGCTGGAGCTGAGGGCCGCGGTATCTTGAATACTCGTAAGAACCCCCATAAATTGATTTCCTGTGTTCGTTTGCAAACTGATCTAAAAAAAAGGCAAGCGTATGTGGAAAGATACCGAAGGAAAGATCGTGACGAAGAGGCCGGCTATTGCGAATGACAGCCAGAAGCCACAATCGCCCTTGCAGCCACAACAAGATGATCCGCTTCATAACCTTGCTGACTTCGCATTGTTTACTACACATGAAGGAGAGGCGCCATTGTCACCACCTCACTCGCATAATCCATCCCTCAGCAATTCGCTGGACGACCACGACCCTGGTATTACTTCGGGACATCCACCGTCAACCCTCGGACCCAGCAGACTTTCAGAATCTCAGAAATTTTCGTTTATTGGACAAAGGTTCTGGCCCTCTGATATGGAACAATCTGATCCGGAACAATCTGATCCGGATCCCTTTCCTGCTTCCACTCTCCACGATATACCCTTCGATGATATCTTCAATCCAGATACGGCAAGCTCATTCAACAATCCGTTTACTACGCCGAGTAATTACAACTGGCTCTTTGGCACGGATTTTGCCCAACATACTCATATCCAACAGCAGCGAGCCGTGCATGACCCGTTTCCTGACTTTTCTTTTAGCAACAATACTGAGTCGCAACCGAGGCATGGCTTCGAGTTAGAGATCGATCACGTAAACTTTGACAAACCTCTTTCAACTGCCGGTCACTACAGACCAATTGTATCCCAGCGGACGGACTCAATAATGCAGCATTCTACTATGTCGCCTCTAATGATATCACCACTGCGCGAAGAGTGGCGATCTGAACCCAAGAACCCGGCACGCCTTCTTCCTACAAGCATTCCCAATGTCCAGTCGCCTACATTGAATCTGTCTCAGACACAATCAGAAACACTATTGCCTGAATTAGAACGACCAATGTCAATGCTTCAACCATGGAGAAACTTGCCAGCCATTGACGAGCTAGCACGTCAACAAGTACTCGACCTTATAGACATTATGCAACCTACTGCACCAGATGGCACCACTGTCATGCGAGACCATCACCTCCTTTCATTGGCATGCCTCCAAACATACTGCGATCTATTCTGGACACGCTTTAATACTACGTATCCGTTGATGCACATGTCCACATTCGATGCATCACGTGTCCATACTTTACTTTTGATGGCTGTCCTATTACTAGGGGCTACATATGGAGACAAGGAAGCTCATCAAATTGCAGTACGCCCCGAATGCTCCAGTAGTGCGATAGACAGCTGCTGACACATATCAGGTCTGCATACATGACGTTCTCAGACCACAAATATTTGCCAACGTCGGATTCTCCACCAAGCCCGATATATGGATGTTGCAGACTATATTGCTAGTTGAGTGCTTCGGAAAGTCCAGAGCTGGACAAAAACAACATGATCTATCGCATCTCTTTCATGGATTGCTGATCAACTTGGTACGTCGAAGTGACTGCCAGTCCCTTCGATCGCCGACACTGGGAGATACCATTGATGATCTTGACAAAGATTGGAGGCATTGGGTGGATACTGAACAGAGGAAGAGGTACGTCAACTAAAATAGTGTCAAGTCTGTGCATTGACAGTGGCAGGCTTGCTTTCCTTTGCTTCATGTGGGATACCCAGCATGCTGTGCTCTTCTGCCAGTCGCTCTGCATGTCAGCGTTTGAACTTCGATCGAATCTGCCATGTGATCAGTTACTCTGGGAAGCCAACTCGGCAGAGATCTGGCACCAGCTACGACAAAAGCAACCTCCTGTTCCACTGTTTCTCTCTTGTCTTAAAATGTACCTGCACCCGAATGTCGCAGCAGTACCTAAGAATCTCAATAACTTTTCTCGCTGTCTCCTTCTCCACGGCCTCATGTCTATAGCGTGGGACATGCAACGCCGTGACCAGACTTCTCTTGGAGACCCAATCGCCACTCATCCTCTCGGAAACTGGCAATCACGTCTCGCAACTTCATACTCAGCGTGGTTTGCCGATTATGATACATTCTGTAATACTTACATCGGCCGTTTATCTTCACAAGACCACATCATTGCCAAGGAGTTCCAAATACTGCGCTCCGCCACGCTTTCTCTTTACTATTCCGCTCATATCCTTCTATACACACCATTCCTTGACCTTCAAATCTATGCTGGCGCACATCATATTCTCAGCCGCCCAGTCACACGTGCAGACTATACACGTAGCCAACGTGTCGTCAAAAAATGGGTATCAGAAAATGTGAAAGAAACAGGAAAGGCCGTTTATCACGCGGCCACGCTTGTAAAAGATGGTATCGATGTGCTAGAGAGTGAATTGGAAGCTGGTGCTGGGCGTCTCTGGCATCATCCTTGGACTGTGTATCTTGGCACGCTGGTCATATGGGGTATGTGTTATGCACGGCCTACGCCTTCTACTTTGCCAAATCAAGGCGAGGTGCCATGGTTCCTGATGCACGACGAGGACGAGATTATATGGGATTCCGCCGCTGAGATGAAGGGCTTACTTGATGCAATTTTGAAGGCAGAGCCTGAGATGTTACTGCAGGTGGGTTGTAAGCAGGGGATCTCCGGGGCAATGGGAAAGAGAGGGATAAATGGGCTTGCAGCATGCGTGATTCGGTGCTTGAGTAAGGTTAGATGGGCAATTATTCATGATGGAATGATGGTACTTAGGGGGTTGGTGCAATGGAGGCTGGTAGGTGGAAGCGGTGGGGGAACGTTTGTGTAGGGTTGGCCAAGATGGATTGTGAAATTATACCGGACTAACACAGCGCGGCGCAATGGTCATATTATCCAACAAAAAGTATTGTGTGGGCCAAGATCGGATACTAGTACTTGATTGCCGACGGAGTTTGTGAAATTATGATGTATGCAGCCAGCCTGATTGCCATGCAAAATTTGTTGCTATTACAATCTTTTGAGTGCCAGTATAACGTTATGTAAAGCACTCCACACCCTGTCATGCTCCCTATTACCTACTCTATAAGCTTATCTCTTCCTTTGACTTGACTTCGATACTCTGCTGCTCGTTCCTCTAATAAGCATTCACTCAAATTCAGTTATCCAACCTCAACATTTTGGCAGTATAGTCCACCCTGTAAGCCGATGTGCCAGCCGGCATTGGAGTAGGCTTTTGTACATACACCTGCCTGTTTTCTCCGGTCGATATGATGCTATTGAGTTCTCTAGACTTGCCAGTGAATTCTTTGTTGAGCAAGCTTATCTAGATTCTCATTGTAACCTCAAGGCTAAATTAAGCAGCGGGGAATGCCGTCATATGCAACAGGTATGAAACACGTAAAATATGCCACAACTTTATTAGACAACACATCGTTCGATGCGAGAATGAAATGACCAATGAGCTGGACTCATAAGAGAGCATGATTTGCAGAGGTAGTCAGTGTCTTACGTTACGCACAGCATCGTCTCAAAACTCGGGTTCATCAATTTCAGACTTGTCAATAAACTGTCGTGTCAGTCCAAACAGTCCGCAGGCTTTGGATTGTTTGATTTGACTGCTAAATTTGATAGGATTGTAATCGCGGAGCAGTTGAAGTTTAGTCGCATTCGGAAGATTAATATTCTGGTTATCTGCCAGTACTACTATTGTGAGTATTTTCAGACAGTGAAAGGAGGATTCGACGCACGTGATCTCTGCATTTATACAGATATGGCCCAGACCAACCTCAGTAGCAAACAACAAAAAACTCTGAAGAATCGATTCACCCACACCGGTGTACCATCTAGCACAACCAGACATTGATGCTAGCCCGTGCCACGTGGGAGCAGTAACAGAGTATCATCATTCTTATTGATACACGGTCATGACTGTGATCACTACCTTTCTTTTTCTTTCCAAACTCCTCCCGCAACGCACGACACACTCTTCAAGCAAGGTGCAGGTCACATTACCTTCCAGACCTATCCAAGCAGGACCCGATAGGGTACACCGACAGCTATCAAATAAAAGGTCACTGCGAACAAGGGGCAGAGGAAGTGACTGAGATAGCTAACGTAGCCTCACCTTCACTTTGACCAAAGGGCTTGGCGAGTGTATATATAAATTGCTCTATGGACTTGACTAAAAATTCAATCAACATAATCATCAATCTTTACCTTCTCATACATGAGCATTCTATCTCACAACCGCAAGCTACTATATCAGTCTTCTACATAATATACACTTCAAAGCTATTTCTGTATTAGCTGAAGTCTATCGGGGCTTGTTTAATTCTGTTAGATGTCCTTTCAAGCAAACACATCTATCCACCGTCTTATTGAGCGCGACAAAAGCACGTTTCTGCCGCCATCATCACCTTCCCAAGCACCTGAACCTAGCGAACCTACAGACGCAGCAGATACTGCCGCGCAAGTTATTGCAAGCGTAGAACCAAGCAGAGATAATACATACAACGGGCTTAACTGGGAACGTGTACCTGAGCTTGAACGTCGCCAAATTGAGCGACAGCGGGGCCCCCCAAGCTGGATCTATCGCTACGGCTGAGCAGTTTGGCACCGAAAGAAGCGGCGCAATTACTGCCTCTGCTCTTATTGTCATAAGCACCGATTTCCTGGCGGTGTGTTTGATGTTTCAACCTCAACTTCGTCTGCTGGCACGCATGTGAAGCAGCTTACACGAGGCCACGG